>JAHPZR010000346.1:0-12500 GCA_019787425.1 Platygyra sinensis | reverse complement strand
ATTGTGGGATATATTATCACTATGGCAACGAAACATTGCACATTTTGCAGCAATGAAAGTGGGAAGCTACCTTCAGAAGCTTCACTTTGTATTATCATCAAGAAAGCTACAACGCTAATCTGCTGCTCGGAGTAATGACAGTGACGACGATTTTTATTTGAAGGTGCGTTTTACTACAAAAGCACAGTTCCAAGGCATTACCAAGAAAATCAGCAACCGTGGTAAGATATTTCCTTTTAATTTTTCAGAGCCTGGATATTTCATTTTTTTGTTTTACAATTGTTCGAGAACTCAAGGGGTACAAAATTAGTTTAGCACCCTTCTTCTTGTATAGTTGTTTTTATTACATAAAACCTTTGACATCTCGTTGATCGAAAAGTGCCGAATCAAACCAGTGCAGCAATCGAAACAAACTTACAAAAAAATGAAGGAAAATTAGCGTACTATGCAATGAAGAAGAAGATAACTGTTAACATTTCACGCGGTTGCGATAACCATAGCTTAAGCCAAAATGCCTCTCATTTATGACGCTCAAATACTATTATCTGAATGGTTTTGGGTAGTTTTAAGTATTGATGTTATCTTAAAATCAAAGAAAACTATCTTTTCCAAAGACTGCTTTAGAGTTTAGCATTTCATTGCTTTAATTCACCTACCTACGAGGAACTTTTTTGATGGGAGAAGGGTAAGCTAGCACTTTTGTATGAACATACCCTTCTTTGATAGAAAAGAAACGGATTAAGCATATACTGCAGAAGCGAAGCAAACATTACAAATTTTCCTTTCTAACAAAGACCTCCTTTCTTTCAACCGTGCTTCCTTACAAGCCAAAACTGTGGCTTGATTTTTCTAGGAAATTTAAGTTTCATACGATTCTTTTCGGTTAATTTTGAAATTCTAAGTTTGCCAAAAACGTACAGTCAGTTTTTCATTAAATGCAGGTCTCTTTTTTGTTGATATGTGCCAAGGTGCAGTTTAGCAATTCGTTACTCTGGGGGTATGAGATAAAAAGTTTCTTTTCGTCATACTGTTTTCGTATGAATTTGTTATTTTAGATCAATTTGATGAAACTTGACAAAGCAAACGGCAATCCTATGCGCTAATTGCACACAGCAAGCCTGGATTGGATTTGGAACTCATGGGTTGGTTGCATAAAGGATTTCGCGGGCCTTTTATCCAACTGCGTACATGTTGGCAACATGGAACGATTTTAATTTAAAGTCACTCAACAGGGTAAACAGAGGGCAGATAATTTTTCTTGGGATTTGTCTTGATGGCTTAGAAGATAAATAGAGCTTGTGTGAGAACAATAGAGATCCCTTCTGGAGAATTTGTAGTTTGTGTGATAGCTTTGATGCGAAACTTTTTCGTAGATCAGAAACAACTTAAAAAGTCCAAGTTGGGCGAGTTCTTTCTTTATGTGATTTTTAGCGACAGTTTTACTGTGAAAACTGTATTAAAAATCGGCGCAGTATTCGGTAGCCCTATGGACTCGAAAATTGCACCATGCAATTTCTGCAAACTTTGCCTTTATTTGGCAGTCACTTATGAGAATATTGAATTTTATTGTTGATGACTAATAACCATGCGTTTCAAAAAATGGAAAGCGCCTGAAAAACCTGACCTAATTAACTGCAAATTGATTTCACCGAAAATTCACGTCAAATTTCTTTGGCCGCCATGAACTTTATAGTGAATTAATTAAATGTACCCGTTTTCAGGTGAATCATGTTGCAGGCGATTACCAAATTATTACTCAATGGTGGCCGTTTCGTGATCAACTTTTGATTTTCGATTATTTTCACCGATATTGATTGCAACACACAGCTGTCATCCTTGGCATCGAAACCTTCTTTCTGGCAACATGATTGGTTGATGTTTCGTGTACATTTTCATATTTCCCTCAGCAAATGCCTGAATTTAATTACCCATCAAGCTATAGCTACAGTGGAACCCCGTTAATACGACCACCTTCGGACAATGGAAAACTGGTCTTATTAACGGGGTGGTCGTATTAAAGGGGTTCTTTAAATAGGAAAATGACTGACTGAGCTTTTTTTCGGGCCAGAATAAAGTGGCCGTAAAAACGACGTGGTCGTATTAACGGGGTGGTCGTAAGGCGGGGTTCCACTGTAGGTTTCGACAGAGGCCGCAATGATGTTTTAAATCTTCCTATTTCTTCTATTGTAGTTCCTAAGCTAAGTGCCAACGATGGGAAACAATTTACAGGTTAATACAACCTTTACTGCCAAAAATCACTCCAATGCGACAAACCGCACCTATGGGTATACCCCAACAGAGCCTATCCCACTGTTCCGACCCCCCCAGGATGTTGAAGATGTCTGGGATCAGTTGCGAGCTCTGGCCTGCGTGAGTTCACTGACATTTGCCATCAATCTCTTCATGGTAATCTTCACTTCTGTCAAACTCAAGGCTGTGCCATATATGTTCATTCAGAATTTCATCGTCATCGACATAGTTAATGCCTTAGTAACGGCTGGGCCTTGGGCTGCGGGCGTCTTGCTTGACTTCTACGGCCTGTCAGTCCTCACATTCCTATGCCGTATGCAAGGATTCTTCCACAACACCCTGGCCACTGTGTTCCTGGGAACAGTTACTGCCATCGCCGCCAGCAGGTACCTTTATGTAAAGTCGCCGCTTGCCTACACCATGTTTTCGTGAACAAACACGTTGTCCGCCTATTGCTGTTTACCATCTGGTTCGGTGCCGGCTTCCTGGCCTCTCCACCCTTGAACCCCGGCACGTGGGGAGCTTATGATAAGTTCGAAGGCACCTGCTGGATGTCTTGGGAGGCAGGCAACCTTGGTGCTGTGACCTACTCTGCCTTCCATACCATCATCACGCTTGGTCCCGCTGTCATCTTCACCGCGCTGGCGATCGTCTTCATCGCTCTGAAGAAGAAAAACTCCATCCATCCCGCCCCAACCGCGCCCTCCATGCAGCTGAACAACAACCAACCAGGGCTCCCACCTCCGACGCCGACCATGACGGGGTCCACCAGAGGAGGGACGCACTTCCTCAACATGGAGGTACTGTACATCTCCTGCGCATTGCTCCTGCTGTACCTGATTATGTGGACCGCCATGACAGTGGTAGAGTCCCTCATCATCGTGGACTGGCGTACCGTGGACTACAAAGTGGTGATTGTCCTCACATTCTTGTATCAGTCACGTGGTCTGATGCATCCTTTCCTCTATCTCCTTTTGAGCACCGAGATGAGAAATGCGTTTGTGAAGTGTTCAGGTAAGGGACAAGCTGGAGTTACGCTGTCTACGGATACTGGCGCTCTGTCCCAGTCTATCGCTGACATGCAAGCCCACAGACAGTGATTGCAATATTGTAAGTGTAAGAAACCTTAGAGAGGAATTGTCCGCAGAGATTAGACTGACCAGCAAAGTTGTTACTGATTTAGGATTGTTGAGAAATTCGGCTTAACCTGATGAAAGAATAGGCCATTTCCGAGTTCCCTTGTGCCTCTGTTTCAAAGCGAGTCTACGTGCGAAAGCCATTCTTATGAAAATGACTTTGATTTGCATGAAAATGAAACTGCATGCAGAACTCATTTTCATATGAAAGGTTTCGCACTTAGACTCGTTTTGAAACAGAGGCACAAGAGAACTCAGAAATGGCCTATTGTTCAGTAGATTACAAATGGAAGCCTCACTGTTCCCTGACAAAAAATATAGTTTTTTATCAAGCCCCACGGCATACCCGGTCGGAGATAACAGTAGACTCTCGTCAGGAGATCACCAGGCCCCTGTAGCTAGGTGATACACCCTTTTCTTTTTAACAGGCCATTGTCATAATATAGAAAGATTTCATGCTGTCGGGCACTTCATAATTTACATTTGTGATAAAACTAACCCAACATACCATGCGCTTTAAATTGTCCATTGTAATAATGCATGAAGCTTTAGAGTGTCAACTATCAGCATAGGCTGTTTAGTTTTAGCTCTCATTTCCTTTTGTAGTAAATTATTTAAATAGTGCAAAATCTAAAAAATCCGGCAAAAAATCTAATCTAAAATCTACTAAAGCAACATCCTCACACCGGAGCATGTCCAATTTTGTAAATTTCATGTGTATCCTCGAGTACTGTATATAGAGCGAATTCCCAACGACCTTCATTAAACCAGAAACAAGTAATCGCATTCTGATAGCCAATCGCAAAAAATGTTCTTACCAAATAAATACAAAATCTCAGCGGCCGCCAGTCTCCTTTCACATTCTTCAAAATGCCGAACGCCCCGGACTCAAAACAAAACTCCCTGATTTCTAACCAACCTTGAGGAATATTTTCCCGACGTGTGGCAACCCATGCTTGCAATCTTTGATGCTGTAGGCTATTTAATCAATATTTGACATCAGAGCAAGGCAACAAATTTCAAACGTGCATCAAAAACCGCTCTATTGTATTGTGTTTTACTAGCTGTTGGCAAAACGAGTTGACGAGCGTGAAGCTAACGTGAATTGGCCACCGTAAAGAGATCGGAAGCTGACGTTTCGAGCGCTAGCCCTTCGTCGGAGCGAATCGAGAGATGTTAGCTTCGATTGAAAAGTTAAGTATCAAACACGATAGACCTTTGTTTAACTGCATTTCTAAACACCTCTTTCGTCAAAAATTCTCCACTGCATGTCGTTTTTTAACTCTCTTCTCGGTGTTACGAATGTGGTCAAACAATTAGGTCTTTCGTATTTGATGTTTCCTCAGACAATATTACATTTTGAGATCAAACCTCAAAATGACCCAATAACGTTTCTTATAGATGCCCTGAAATCTTTGGCTTTTTAGAGTGCTGGGTTTTGAATGCCAGGTTGTAGTCCCGTCGACACAAGTCATCTAATGGCAAAAGATAGCCCGGGTTTACAAGCAAAATTTCACAGGAAGGGTAGCCCTACAACCCGGGACAACTTAATGCGCGGTTACACTAAAAGGGTCTAGAAACAATTAGAAAGTTAACCCGGGTAGGCGGGTACTCTACCTGGAGTCTTAACAGAGAAAAAGTTAACCCACCTGTCAGGGTAACCCTAGCACGTAGATAGGGTAACCCGCTTTCCCGGGTGACCCTAGCTACCTTGTAAACACGACGAAGAAAAAACAGGAAATGTATGAGTGTTAGAGTAACCCGCTTTCTAGGGTAACCCACTTGCTAGGATAACCCTCTTTCCTTGTAAACAGGCCCTACTTAAACTCAACCACGACAATCATCAAATTGTACTTATCAGATACCATGGAATTTTTAATCTATATACACATATCTAAAAACTTTAGCTTTCCATACATTACAAAATTAACGTATTCACAATTCGTTCACCCTACAAACTCGAAATCTGCAATAAAATATAATTTAACAGATTAGATTTCGACAATTGTGATTCAAATGACTTATGTGTTAAATAGGACACAGACGGCAACACTCCAAAAGAAGCTCTTTTACGAGGATTTTAGACTGCTTTTGGTCGAAGTAGTTGTAAAATCTTACAATGACAAGTTAATTACATTAAATGGCTTGTTCATCGGAAAGCAAATTGCAATTAGTTATTACAAGAAAGGCAAAATTGGAAAGATCTGCCGGACTTTTTCAATTTGATATCATAACTTCGTCCTTTGTTAAGTCATAATATTACCTCTTAACTACACTAATACAATTATTTATAACAAAACTAAACCATTACTTTTAGTTTTCACCGATGTAAATATACCCATTGGCCATATGCTACTTCAAAATGTCTGGATAAATTATCAATGGAAAGAAGAAAAACAAAGCGGTCAATGAACTCAGTAACGAAAAGAATAATTTCGAGTCATACCTATGAACATAATTTGAATTATCTTGAGATTAAATAACCGTCGCTTTGGTAAATTGATTGGGTAAATTAATTAAGCAAATTGTGCTGCGTATAAACTGCGTATAAACTTTAACATTGTAGTGAGTAATCTTTGCTCGCGGGCACCTCTCAGAGGCGGACACACAGTAAGCGTTTTTGTGGGTTGTAGACGATGCAATCGCCAGACACTAAGTGACAAAGTATTCATAAACAGTGTCCACAGCATAGCACAAAATCTAACCAACACCACATCATAGATGTAAACCACAGTGGTGAACTGGTCACACACTAACACTTCGTTTCTTGAACTTCATTTAAGCAGGCACCTCTTGGTATTCAGCAACACTGTTCCACTAAAATCGAACTGGACATTCAATCTGCCTCCATGAGTGTCCAATTACAATGCCTACCAAGGTGCAATGTGACAATGCCTGAGTGCAATCCATGGCTTCGTCTTGTTCGATAGAAAACGTATTTCCGGTCATGTGCAGCGTTTTTACATCGGAAGTAAAGTTGACCAAAGGTGGAAACACACAGCGTTGATAACACTGTATATGTGACTTCGAGTTTTCTTGTCGAGTAAAGACCCTTTGTCGTCTGAGAGGTCCTCACGGAAAACAACCGAAATATCCTGCAAAAAATCATATTAAAATGAGTAATAATTGTAAGCGTTCTCATACGAAAACTTAAGACAACCATTCGCAATCAAAATGTCAGTTAGTACAAACCAGTTACATTGAACAAATTAAAAATTGTTCTTGTTTTTGCCATGTAATAAACATCCTATTAACCGAGCTAAGTCGGTCTGTATGGGAGAATCTTGACTTCGGTCGTGTGTACAGACCTCACACGACCTCGGTCAAGATTCTCCCATTTAGCTCGGTTAATAAGAGGTAAGTATTAGCCACAGCACTTTGTAATAAAATCCTTCTTTCGAACGCCTTGGAAAGGAATAGAATAAGAGGTTGTGCCATTTTCCAAGTATCTCGACAACGTTTGTCGCCCATTGTAGTTAAACGTAACAACTATTTTTATCAGTATTGAAATACTTACTGCACTTTCGCTATTTATGTCCACGTAAAGCAGTACAAACATATCTGGATTATCAGGATTTAGGATTGCCAAGTACTGAACTGTGCTGTCTTCGCTAATGAATAAACGATAAGTGTCTTGGAACTTGGCAGTAATGACTCTGAAAATAAATTAAAGGTTAACAGTCTATCTCCAGGAAAAGACGGCGTTAAATTCTGATTTCTATAACGCATAGAAATCGATAGCGAATAATCTCATTGCTTTAGTATAGATCTTCTTGTCGTTCAAAAGTTTACCTAAATCCTATTCACGAACACTCACGGACACTGAAAACGTCAAGAAGTGGTCGGCAGTTTGTACTAAGTGCACACTGGTAAGCTACTGACTCTACACAACAGAATAGATACTAGTTATGCAGCATTTTCGAGTGGTATACAGTGGAATATATCACGAGTCGAGAAAATACAAGAGACAAATGAGATATTCCATCTTAGTAAAATCCAACTAATGGTCTATTTTCAATGCTGCGTTCTGATTGGTTGAGCTACTAGTAGGCTATTTGTTATAGCCCACTAGTAGCGAAAAGCACCGGCTTTGAAAACCAAAACAATGGCTTTAACTAGCGAAAGATGTTTTGTCTCGATATTTTTTTGACCAACTAGTTGGATTTTACTAAAACAATTATTCCTCTCGTCCTCATGGGCTCGAGGAATAATTGTTAATTATAATCCATCAAATATTTTCGCTCGCGCGCGATTGGTTGAACACGTCATGTGACAGAATATTCCCCAGCTAAAACTGTGGAATATCCGAGAACATTCCCCAATTTTCAAAGCTGCGCGTGTTGAGGAAAAGATTTGAAAGATTATAAACACAATAGCTTCCATTTGACGCGAAAATATGCATGGATATTTGTCCTTGGACATTATTTGTTCCACGAAGCTCACAGTTTGCTTCTCGGAACAGAATGTCCGCGGACACCGAATATCCTAGCATATTTTCGAGCCAAATGGAGGCTATGGTTTATTTATACCACGAGAGAGCGTTGTATAACTTTTTTGTACCATGTTATAGAAAATACCGCGGCAGTGCCCAACACAATCAATTAGACGTACGCGCGGCGCATGATGGGAAGATTGGGTGTAATAACAGCTTTCCTATATTCTGATTGGCTGCCTTTTCTATGACATGTTATAACTAATCAGTAGCGTAACCAATCCGAGAACTGCATGTGTGATAGAACGCTAGAAGATTTATACTACGGCTTAAAAGGAAGCGACTAAAAGGGTTGCTAATGTTCCTGAAGGGCTCCTGATCCATCACAGGTCACCCGTCCCCCACCCCTCTCCCCCCTCCCCCCCCCCCCCCCCCGCATTTTATGCTCCTTAAAGAGAGGAATACTGTAAGAAGTTTTCTTGCCCAGTAACAGAACACAAAGATCCCGAACAGGACTTGGACTGAGACCATTGCCCCTCTTAAAATTCAATCTGTGTGCAATGAATGAAGGTGCGGTGACCTAATGGTTAGTGCACCAGCCTACGGATTGAGTGGTCCGGATTCGAGCCCTGGCCGGGGACACTGTGTTGTGTTCCTGAGCAAGACAATTTACTCTCACAGTGCCTTTCTCCACCAAGGCGTATGAATGGGTACTAGCAAATTCGATGCTGGGGTAAGCCCTGCCTATTTAGGGGGGAGAAGAAATACTCCTAGTCAGTTCATACTACTGTACTGAGATAAGCGCTGGCCTGATGGGCCTCTTGACTTGTGTGCAGCTTAACCGATATTTAAAGAACCATTTCAGAATTCGTTCTAATCTTCTCTAACAGTAGCAGAGCAAACAAAGCGATTCATAACAAAACAATATATACCAATCGTGTATCTATGGCAGCAAAACAAAGTCTCACCGGAAAAGATTCAGATACCAGGAAGTCCTCATCGACAAAAGAGGAATCAGTTGCGGATCTTCATCCTTTAAAGATTTGCTTCGAACAATTGATAACAAGTGTTTAAACTCTTCACAGCTCAGGCGAGGTGGCGGCAGCGTCTGAAAGAAACAAGAAACAAGTCAGATAACGAGGCAAAAGACCTTTTCTAATAAAAGTGTTATTTCCCTTGATTGCAAAAAATACTGACAGGAGCTACGTCACGGTTTGCGCATCTTGAAAAGTTCAGCCTAAATTTTTCAAGCTCGTCGTTTGTAATCCGTGTCAATCTTCTCCATCCTTAATCATCCTTGTTTCTTTATGGTTTATTATTATCTCTTTGGTGTTTTTCTATCTTAGTAAACTATTATTTTCAGGTTTCCTTCAACTTAAAGGCAATTTTGTGCGTGGTCAAAAGGACTCTACCTGTTCAATCCCTGGGCTCAGTGAATCATAACTCTTCACCCAGCTCTGTTTTAGACTCGATTCTGAGCTGGATTTGCGTATCGTACTTTTCCGCCTTGTTTTCTTTGATGCATCTTTCTCCTCCTCCTCAGTCTCCCCAGCAAACAAACGATGCCACAGCAAGTCACGATTGCAGTGAGTCTGCGCCCGACAGGCGATACGCATGAGATGATCACGTGCACGTTGAAACGCTTCCGTGAGGAGCCTGGATTCTCGTTGGGAGCTATCGTCCACCGAAGATTCTTCGTATTTTGCCGGAAGTGGCAACAACGTTGGAAGTGATTCCATACGTTGCTCTGCGATGTTTTCGTCAGAGCGCGATGAAGTCACGTGGAAGAACTGGGAACTATTCTCGTAGCCCATTGTGAACAGGGAGTGGGGTGTGGAGGCTGACCTGTGGAACTCCCCAGGGGAAGAAGGATTGAGTGCTCCCAGGGATTCGCCCGAACTGTTGCTGGGTAGAGTGAATCTGACACGTGACCCTAAAAGTGAGATAAAGATGCCCTAATTTTGTAGACCACAAAAATTCGACAATTAAAAGAAACATATTAACGCGTAAAGAACTTACGGTAGGGAGGATAAAAACCGATTACAACAGGAAAATCTAGCTCTCAACATGTAGTAATATATTGTTTTTGGTTGCACAGACGATAAACTACTTGATATTTTCATAAAAAAATTGTTGAAATTGCTTACTACAATTACTTTGAGTTCATTAATCAGTAAAAAGTAGATCTAACTATCAAGTCTGCGAGTCAAACCCTATTAGTGTGTGTGCTCAAAAGAAAGCTATTGAGCAGTACTTTCATGTGGTACTGTTCAGTATCCTGTACAAGGTAGTTCTAACTTTGAAGTCTGTGGATGAAACCCTAGTGTGTGACCATTCAAATGAAAGCTATTGAGCAGTACTTTCATGTGGTACTGTTTATTATGTTGTACAAGGTGGTTCTAACTTTGCAGTCTGTGGATGAAACCCTAGTGTGTGACCATTCAAATGAAAGCTATTGAGCAGTACTTTCATGTGGTACTGTTTATTATGCTGTACAAGGTAGTTCTAACTTTTAAGTCAGTGTATGAAACCCTAGTGTGTGACCATTTAAATGAAAGCTATTGAGCAGAACTTTCATGTCGTGCTGTTTGCTTTTAAACATTTTCATATATGAAACTTGGGATTTTTTTTGAGATTTGGCACTAGTAACACTCAAAACCATACAAAAATCATTAAGTACCACCCAGTGAATACCTTTTCCTGGTTCTGTGTCCCCTCCTTCTTGTAATGACCCCTTTCTGGAGCCGGTCATAGTCGACAGTGACCCCGACGAAGGCGACTTCTTTCTCAGTCTTAAATCCAGCGTCAATTTAGGAAACAGCTCGCGCCGGCTCGTCATCAATATAACATACTCCATGGTAAACACACCATCTTCCATACAATCCTTGAGCGACACGACAAAACTGATGTCATATTCGTTGTTGTCTCGGAGAATGTCGAACGTCTTCGTAAGAGAATTTCCCGCTTGGGTAAGAACTCGGTCTGTGCCTAGCAGCACGTGACTGGATTTGGTGGTGTTGGCTTTGTTTAAGGGAAGCGTGGAAAAGTCGTACTTTGAAGCGTTTTTCACAAGAAAGTTAAACACAGCTTGGGGAGACAGGCCTGGCTCACATGGTACTGAAATATCACCTAAAAGAAAGGTAAAACGGTTTGAAACTTTTTTTTTTTACCAAATAATCTATCACTTTTTTTGTCCAACTTGATTGGCTAGCGAGTACAGTTATATTTCGTACGACTTCCACGAACATCAAAAAAACAACACAAAAAGCACTAGGCAAGTACATGTAAACCTATAAAGAAAGATTAAGTTTTGAAAACGTGTGGAGATAAAGAAACACTTAAAAGGCGAAATTTGCTGTTGAAAAATTTGCAGACATACAGGAAAAACTAATTTCTATCGGACAGTGTACATAACCAGATCCGGGTTGCGGGAAAGCCAGTTAAAGCTAACCCAGGATTAAAAGTTAACCGAAGTTTTAATTTGTCCAATATAAATATACATATTTTTTTACTGCTTATGTTTTGTGTAGTTTGAGATTACACAAACTCAAAACTGAAGGACAATCAATATAAAAAGAAAACTTAACTGAAAAGTTACAATCTCAATCTTGCGGAATATCGTCTGATTTTAGCCGACTCGGCCTACGGCCTCGTCGGCTAAGTATCAGACGTTAGTAAATTCTCAGCTCCGACTATTGCATTTCTAGCTTTTTGATTGGCTAAAAAACTCCGACTATGAGCCAATAGTCGGAGTTTTACGTCATATGGAAAATAGTGCGCCAAGTTTAAAATTTTTCGCTTTGTAAAATTATGGAAATAAAAATCGGCGGCAAAACCCGGTTTGAGAATTTACTAAAACAATTATTCCATTCGCCCTTGTTGGATATGAAGTGATTATAACCAACTCGCGCTACGCGCTCGTTGGTTATTTTATCACTTCATATCCAACGCGGGCTCATGGACTAATTGTTATATATTCCGCGCGATTTCGCAGGATAATTGTTAAATATTTTCGCGCCAAATGGAGGCTATTGTTTATATATATAGTGAGTAGCATAGCCAATCAGAGAACGTCATTCGTGATAGAACGCTAGTAGATTTATACTAAAGTGAAATATTACCGCTGCAAAGGCGGTTTCTGGCAAACAAGGGGCACTTGGAGTACTCCAGCAGCAATCCTTTGAGCATGTTTGTAACTCCGTAGCCTTTGTTGAAGATTCGCTGACTTCCATTCAAATACAGTTGAGCTTTACACAGATGAAAGTCGTAGTTGAATGAGAGAAGATGAATGTACTCCCTGTAGCGATTGCAGTCTTCAACAAACATGCGACACATCTGTAAAGTAAGCAGCAAATACAGCAACTTCTAAGAGAGGCTAACTACAATATCAGTAAGTCACACTCTCGCATTTTGATTGGTTCGTACTTATCATATATTAGAGGACAGACACAGATGACGTCATTAACTTTTTAACTCCATTATATAAAAAATAGATTCCATGTTCCCGTGCGTCTGTTCATTAACTGATCACAAAATAAAGACGTTAAAATGTGATAAGAACATCAGTGACACAATCGCCTAACTTTTTTGTTACCACACCTGTGGTCTATTTCTGAACAGACGCACGGCAACATGGCATCTATTTGTTCAACACACAAGTTCACAATTTTCGTTAGTCTGGT
>JAHPZR010000345.1:0-11277 GCA_019787425.1 Platygyra sinensis | reverse complement strand
ACAGGAGGAAATGCTCAGACTCCCATTCTTAATAGGCTCTCAAAAGATTACCGCCTAGTGTTTGTTCATAGTTTATGTCCAAATCTCAACTATATCTGACTAAAAATTAGTTAGCCAAATAAAAAGGAGTGATTCTCACAATGGTTGCCAAAATAAGCTGCCGGAAAAACCCAGGCAAATATTTTGAAATACTTATTCAAAAAAAACATTTGAGCTGCCCCAACAAAGTACAAAATATAATCTTTGATTCAAAATTAACTAAATGCATGTATGCAATATATCACACTGATTTCACTCAATATGTGCGTGTTTATCACAACTTTTCTTGTTGTCTTAAAACATAAACCACAATCATTTCCATGATCCACACTCCTGTTTTCTTTTTACTTATGCGAGCCAAGATGTGGATGGCACATAAAATGTTCAAAGCTTACGCAGTGAAATGAAACCAGCTCTAACTGTGGCTTTGTGGTTCCACTTCAGCTTGATTTGAAACACTATAAGTGTATGAAGACTTATGGAATAAGTGCGTCAAATGTTAATCATAATGTTCTAACGTGCAACGGGTCTTATATGTGACCACAACAAAGTACTTACCTTATAAACATGTTATTTAAACAAGAAAGATTACTGCCGCCTATAGCGCCTTTTACTGTATTTAAGTATTATATATATATTGTTAACTTGTAGCCTAAATACTAATCCAAGTCTTCTTGTATCGAAACAATAAAAAGTTCATCTATGCCATCTAAAAGTTCATCACATTCTGCCAATATATTGTAATGATATGTGCAAATATACATGTGTATAACAGTACAACAAATAGTCACATTAACAGTGACCTGCCCTAAGACTATTTTAACTACGACATAGCAACATGGAGCAAAATCAGCTCACAATATTTAAGACAATGTCCCATTTTAATTCATAATGATTTTTTTTTAGAACAATTTTATCTAGTGTCTAATAGAAAGAAGATTGGCTTTGTAATTCCATTAAACTAAGTGGGCCCACATCCCTTAATAAAAGCAGGACTACAGACACAAAAGAAGCCCGGTGATCTGGTGTCCTCAAAAATAAGTACAAAAATTAATAATTTAATCCTTGCAAGCCCAAACATGGATCATATTTAGAAATTTATACTCACATGTTTATAAAGATTCTATCGATAGCTTGCCCGACACCAAAAAACACATTACCTCTTGTACCAGAAATTGGCAGATAGGCAAAAATTAAGTGAATTCATCTGAACTACCGCCGCCCCTTGATTTTTAATGCGTTCCAGCCTTATATCATTTTGCTTTACGCTGTAATTTTGACAGCGCCGCCATTGTTTTATCCACTCCTTATGGAGACTCGGTACAGGCCACCCACAACAAGTGCATTTGCATATAGAGGTTCATTGTCGCATACCTACATCAACATTTTAAAGATTTTCAAGGTGCTTGCCTTTTTTAGTTCTTTACTAAGCACTTGGTTCATTACGATCCATACATACTCGGCCAGCATGTAGTAAGAGCAATCTGCATTGATTTTTCCATTCAGTTGCCAAGCCTTTCACGCCTTAAAACAAGGGCAGAAATGGATTCTGTCTATGCTTTAGTTCTGAGCGCTCCCGAGTGGCGTGTGTAGATGTTCGTTGTAAGATTAATGCTTGCCAAAGTAAAAATCATGCGTCCACGCCTTCAAGTACCTCGGCCAGTTGAAGACCCTTTTTTCGTTGTTAAGACTATGGCGTCAGTGGGGAGAAGAGTGAACCGAAGCAGCTGAGATTATAACCAGAGCCCGAAAACAACAGCTAGAGACTGTACATGTCACTTATCTATTCATTTCTGTGCTAATTTTTTTCATCTTTGAATTTTTGCAGCTCATTAAAAGATGTTTTGCTGAGACATTTGCATGTTGTTTATCAAGCTGACGCTTACATTTAATCCTCTTAAAATAATTTTATACCGAGCAGACGATAGAGTCACGGTCATATATTTCCCACAAAACTACCGGTAAAACCAGAACTCTAACACAAGATTTTTTTTGTGTTTGAATTGTCAATATCTAACAACAGCACGAAAATGCCATCGTAACCTATAGCACGCTTAGTATTGAAGATGTCAGGTAACTGTCATTGAAAGCTTCAGCAAAATCTCAATTTAACATGACTCCGCCTATCCTGTAGCCCGCACCGAGTCCACTGCCATGAAAAAACTGCTTTTACAGTGCGAATTTTTTTTTTTTTTTTTTTTTTTTTTCAATGTTAACGCGAGCTTGTCTGGTTTACAGTTTTCTTGCCACTCGGGTCGAATACACAAACAACACTACATATCCTAAAGCAGTTTTGTTTGCGTCGATTAAGTATTGTTGAAAGGACAGATGACAATCATTCCTAAACAAGTCATAAGCAAGACCTCGCAATTGGATTAGCCTGTCTACTGGCCTCTCCCTAGCGTCATCTGCTATTTACACGATTCCCACGCAGCGTCTAACCATAGCAGCTACAATATTATTGCTTCATTCTAACAAGAGCACTTTACTATAAGCTGGCCTTGCTACACCATTCATCACCTGTTATGTTAATGTAGCCCGAGGCTCTAAAGCTAGTTCAGCCAACTGACTATTTACAAGTGCATTACCTACACTTTTTGCCTATTACACCATATCATCAGCTATAGTGTATGTCCCCGCCGAGCGTCTAAAGCCTGCTTCAGCCACTAGAAAACGATTACAAGTGCATTACTGTACAACTTGCTTTACACCTCTTCATCACCTACATGCTTTATTGTACCCGAGTTCAAGCTGCTCAACTGACTATTTCCAAGAGCATTACTTAACTGCTTTACACCTTCATCTGTTATATTATTCTGCCCGAGGTCTAAGCTGCTCAACTGACTATTTTCTAGAGCATTACTTAACTGCTTTACACCTTCATCTGTTATATCATTGAACTCGAGGTTTAAGCTGCTCAACTGACTACTTTTTAGAGTATTACTTAACTGCTTTACACCTTTATCTGTTATGTTATTCCTCCCTAGGTGTAAGCTGTTCAACTGACTATTTTGAAGAGCATCACTTAACTGCTCTACACCTTTATCGTCTATGCTATTGTACCTGAGGTTTAAGCCTCTTAACTGACAGTTCCTACTGCCAAACAACTTTACAATCTCCACACAAACTGAGGAGCCAATGTTATTATCGGACAAATTTATGAACGAAATTTGTTGAACGCGTTTAATAAAATGAACCACTGCTGTACAATCAGCAGGTGCGAGGCGACAAGAATTGAAATCTACAGCATTAAAGCCAATCTCTTCTAATTTACTTTGACTGACAACTGAACCTGATTCATTGGTTTCCTGAATACACTTCAGCAATCTCAACGCTAAATCTTTTTCGCTGCCAGTCGGCCAACAGGTAAATGTGCGTCCCTCCAATGAATCGTCAAACATCAGCTCGCTTTCATCTTTCTCCTCTGTTGTCTTAGGAAGGAGGTCGGTAAATATGTCGACAGACTGCTCACCAAGTAGACCAGCAACAAACTGTAAGACAAGTTGCCATTCACCACTTTTGATGTGGTCAGAAACGAATGTTCTCAGTTCTTCTTCTTTCATGGTTTCGGTTATGTGCTTGGCTGCGAGGAACTCTTGCATCGTAAGGTGAATGAAACAGTATTGAGCTTCGTACGCGAAGGGGCCAAGTTTCCTGTCTGGTAGGCGATGAAAAAGGATCGTATCGGCTAAATTCTGTGGCATTTCGTTTTCTCCAAAGACAAGTTTTTTATGTGTCAGTCCATCGAAAGCAAGTTTGGCCAAGGGCTTGATTTTCTCTTCCACTTCAGGAGGCAAATGTTCTGAATAAATGTCCTTTTTAGGGAGGTCTTGGTAGCAATGCTCATCGTGCCGTAAGAAAAATAACTTTACGCATCTTTGGTAAATTTCTGTCAGTGTGGTTGGGAGGCCAACACCAATTAGAGCCTTTTCGCCGTGGAACTTCAGAACTTGCAACAAACATGAACAGATTATGAAGCAGTTCACAGGAATATAGCAGAGAGAGAATATGTTCATGTTCGTCTTGATGTGCTCCCATATTTTCTCTCCTGCCTCCACTACATCTTGCTCTGCATGTTTCACAAAGTTCCCCACGTATTCTTCCACTTGTTCGGATGCAAAGCCAAGAATTTCAACTGTTTTGTCGAAAGGAAGATCTGTAACCTCTTCCAAGGCACTTGGTCTGGTAGTGGTCAAAACGCTTGCTCCGCGGAGGAGATTACCTTCCACTATGTTGTAGAAGAGAGCAGAGAGAGGCATTTGTTTTTCCAACTTATTGCATTTGGACGCTTTAGCGACACTTGACCTATCCAAAAACTCGTCCAAGCCGTCAAAAAGGATTAGAACTCTCTTAGGATTTCTGACAACGTGATTCCAAACGTCATCACTCAGTGTCAATGGATATTCTGACCTCAAAAGAAGATCACGAAGGCTGAGCGGTTTTTCGTCGGAGTTGAATTTGCGGAACTTCAGGAAAAAGGAACACTCAAAATGTAGTTCACCATTGAACGCTTTGTCTGATGCCCAGTCCCTGATCCATTTAGTTAAAAACAAAGTTTTTCCTATTCCGGGACGACCAACGATAAGGATCTTTTTGTTTTCGGCGTCGACAATTTCTTCTCGTGTTATTGGTTGGAATTTTTCTTGCGGCATGGGAAACACTTTCAGTTGTTCCTGTCTATTACCAGTGATTTTATACCGCGCTCTATCTTTAATAAGACTCAAGTTTGTGTAAATACGATCTAACGTGAGATCTTTATTTCTTTTGCCTTCACCGTGCTTTTCTTGAAACAGGACCTTGAGACCTGGATCTTTCTCAGTGCTTTCTTTGATTATTTCCCGCTGCCTTTTCATGAATTCATCGACTGATGAAGGTTCTTCCAATTGCCCTTCTTCACGTGGAGTAATTGGTAATAATTCTATTGGTTCCTCTGGACAAGGACGACGAAGTGCTTGTGGTTCTTGAAAGGGAAGATAAGATTTCACAAACTCTAAATCTTCAAGAAATTTCTTTCCTTTTTTCCCTCGTAGTACCAAGATACAGATGATCTCAATTAGAATAATAAGCGCTAACACACTATTGCCGGCGATCACCACCTTCATCAAGGAGGTTACCTTTCTTGCTTGGTGATTGTTACACTCATACGTGGTGCTGGTTTGAATGTTGCTGGTTGACGATGCATTGGCCGCGTGACTGGCTGCTGCTATTTGGCAATGAAAGTCGGAGGGAAAGTTGTCAGGATAAAGAACCTGAGTCTGTAAGACTATGAAAAAAATTCCTATCGCAAATCTGATGGCAAGTTGACAAAAATACGCCACAAACAGCCTGCGTTTAGGTCTGTTCTCGTCGTTCTGACTTTCAGCGTCAGTTCTCCGGCAATTTGCCTCCACCTCATCCACTCTTGACTTTACGACTCTGGAGTAGATCACACATACAATGCCGAGGAGAGAAAAATTAGCAAACACAAATACATATACAGGAATACCGGACTTGTTGTATTGTTTCCTGTACTGATCAGAACATTTTCCTCGTACAAGGTCCATCTTTTCAAATTTCGCCCCACAGCGGAAACTGTCACTGTTCTCCATTGCTGCAAAGATGCCAAGCAGGGTTGCTCCATAAAACATCCAAAACATAACGGCCACATAACTGATCTTGTTGAAGGTTTTCGGCGTCAGCAAGTCCTTGAGACTTTCCATTTTGCATATAAGAGTTCTCGTTCAATGGATCTGTTTGAAAGTATTAAACATCACTGATTAGAATGAGGCGTGGAAATAAATTGAACATCGCATGTTATTGCATGAACTGTATTTAGTCACGAAACCGGTTTCACCGAATCTCCCTCTTTTTCTTTATAAGAACTTACTTTTAGATTGAGGCAAAACGTTCTTAGTTTTCTTGTTTTATTTTAGCCTTTTGACTGAGTCTAAAGTCGGTTCTTCAATTTCATTGTTTTCAGTAACTTTCTAGTAGTATGAAAAGGATCAAGACTAAAACACCACACGAGTACATACGAGTAACATACGAGTAACATACGAGTAACATACGAGTAACATACGAGTAACATACGAGTAACATACGAGTAACATACGAGTAACATACGAGTAACATACGAGTAACATACGAGTAATCTTTGGACAAAAGGAAGTACCGGAGGATTTAGTCAACTGCGCCCTGTTTCATCGCTTACCAGATAGTCAACATGGCGCCTTTAAGTACGAAGCACAGTACTGTTTCATTCACCTCACGATGCAAGAGTTCCTCGCAGCCAAGCACATAACCGAAACTTTGAAAGGAAGAAAATTAAAAAGATTCGTCAAACGCTATGTCAATGAAGCTGATTGGCAATGGTATTACAATTTGTCGCTGGTCTGCTTGGTGACAGAGATGAGCCATCTATCGACATATTTACCAAGCTTCGGTTCATCTTCCCACACTGACCATGTTTACAACAAAATTGTCTTTCAACTCCGAGGACTTGAAGCGGATGCAGATTTTTACTTTTGCAAGCATTAATCTTACAACGAACACCGCTCAAACTAAAGCAAACAGAATTCTTCCGCCCTTGTTTTAACTCTTCCCCTACCTGCTCTTTCGCGGGAAAAAAATTAAGCGCGTATTGGTCGTCAAAAAAAGCTTTTTCTACCAGGAATTCAGCTCGGCACATATATAAATTTATATTCCTTTGAATCGTCGAAAAAATGGCCTTTTCCGGATATTTTTTTCTTTACGGTAGACAAAAATCTCAGATTACACGGTCACGCTGAAACCACGCTTTGCAAAAATATCTCTTCAAAACCCTGACTTCGAAGCGATATATCTCTTTACCTTTAATAGCTACCACACATCTAAAAATTAAATTCTGTTCCTCAACAATCCAGCTTTATCGTGTTAAAATTTCGGCGAAATCGAGCAAAACCAGAAGTAATTAGAATTTCATTTGTGACCCGACTTGACCCCGTTGAGTCAACAAAGGAGCTACGGTCGCCCATAGCAACGGAAAAACACGCAGATAACAAGAGCCGACTTTTTGGTAAAAAAAATCCAGAATTATTGTCTGAGAGCTGAAAGGTGAATGGGAACATCTTTTTCGAACTATTCTTAGTTGATTTGGACAAAAAAATGACCTCGAAGGACTACAAAAGAGAACGAAACAAAAAACAGAGCGAGACAGTGTAAAAGCCGATAATTTATTCTATTTTGTTCACCGCGTGGCGTTCATCACGTACAAGTTAAAAAAGGTTTCTTCTAGATAATTTCAACCTTAGAAGCCAGCAACTGGTCCAGAATTACTTTCTTTATACTTACAAATGTCCTGACTTCTATCTCCGAAAGATTTGGCCCCAGATTTTGGCAAATAAAGATTTCGCCGACGGGAACAGCCATCCCTCCTTTTCGCATGATTTTCGCATACTAATTTCTGACTTGACAAAACTCTTCCGAGGGGGGGATATGACAAAAAGAGCTGAAAAACGGCCTGTAATTGGGCAATGATGAGATCATTCTACTGTCCAAATTTGGTGAGAATCGAAAGTAACGCCAATTTTCTGTCACGCTTTCAATGCTCGGTTATTGCAGTGACCAGATTTGATGAGCCGGTAGGGAAAGAGTTTTAAGCGTGAAACTGGCAAACTGAATGAAAATCAACAGTTGACAACACTTGGCCGAGATGTAGGATCAAAATGAACCAATCAAAAAACAACACGACTAAAAAATTTAGGATCGAAATGAACCAATCAAACACTTGTTGTGTTTCCTGAGAGGTCCTCTTGAGGAGTTGAAAAACAAATGGCGCGCTCAAAATACACAAAATGGCTGGACCATTAAAAATCAAAGGCAGGGGTAGTTCAGTGAATTCATTAATTTTTTCCTATCCTTAGTTCTGTACAGGAATGTGTTTTTTGGTGTGCAAGCTTCATAGAATCTTTATAAAAGTGAGATAAATTTCTAAATATGATCCAGTTTGCTTGCGAGGATAATTATATATTTTGTAGCTTATTTTTCTTTACACCTCCCCTCTTTTGTTTCTGATGGTCCTGCCTTTTATTAAGATGGGGCAACTTAGTTAATAATTACAAGCCAATCTCTTTCTAGAAACTAGATAAAATTGCCCAATATGAATTTAAATGACATTTAACAATTATTCTTTGAAATCGAGGTAAATATTCTGCCACTATTCACCAAGATTGAGAAGAATAATTGTTTTAGTATATACACAGGAAGTGATCTCAACAACATTTCAGAAGGAAGTCATTAAAAATCGATTTAATTGGCCTCTCAATTCATGCTCGGAAAACGTGCAAGCTGTACAAAGCATGCGCGAATTCGCGAAACTATTCCTCAGATTTACAGAATCTTTGAACATGAAAAATCTATAGTTAATCTTCGAAAAAACCTCATGACAGTCTAGAATAATGGTCCTTAAACACCGTTCAAATCAGTGTGAATCAAAAGTATGCTTTATTCAAAAGTATGCTCTATTTTTGTTTGGCTTACACATTATTCACTCGGTAGGGGGTGAATAATGCTCATTAGCCAGAGATAGCGAACCAATCAGATTGCTTAAAACACCAAGATCACTGAGTGTGTATATACTAATGTCTAATATTGTGAGCTGATTTGCTCCATGTTGCTGATGTCGTAGTTAAAATAGTCTAGCAAGTCACTGTTAATGTGACATTGTTGTATTGTATACACATATGTATATTTGAACTATCATTACAAAATTGCAGAATAGTGATGAACTTTTAGTGCCAAGATGAACTTTTAGTTTCTCACAAAAACTTGATGAGATTTAGCTAACAAGTTAACAAATATATATGTAATTAAGTAAAGCTTATAAGCTCCAGAATCTTCTTGTTTAAATTAAATGTTTATAAGGAAGTACTTTGTTGTGGTCACTTATAATTAACAATTGACTGTACTTTTCCATAGTCTTCACTTTTATAGTGTTCAAAGCTGAAGTGGAATCACAAGCCACAGTTGAGCTGTTTCACTGCTGAGCTTTGAACATTTTATGACATCTCTGTGCTCTCAGTAGACAGGAGGGTGGACCATGGAAAAATGTTGATTTAGTTTTAAGAACGAACAAGAAAAGTTTACACAGCAAATTTGAGTGAAAATCAGTGTGAAATTGCATACATGCGTTTGTAATTTTGATCAAGACAATTTTACTTTTTTCCAGCCAACGTCAGTTATTTTCTGAAGAAGTATTACAAAATTTGCCTGGTTTTTCAGACAATTTTGGCAACCAAGTTTGTGAGAATCACTCAGTTATTGCAAAATTTTAGTCAGATAGTTGAGATTTGGACAAAACTATGAAACAAACACAGCTGGTAATCTTTTGAGACATAAAGAATGGGGAGTCTGAGCATTTCCTACTGTAGCATGAAGTTATAATGGCCTGGCCCCAGTTCTTTGAATGCTGAATAGAACTATAGCTACCCACTGGATAAATCGCTATCCACTGGATAAGTGCTGACAAAGCAAACGGTAACGGCTGGATAGTGATTTATCTGGTGGATAGTGTTATCCACCTTTCGACCCTGGAATGGGCATAGCCAGGATTTTTCAAAAGGGGGGTCACACTGAGCCATACAGAGGGTACTCACCAGATTGTCACTTAAATATTGTAGGTTGTATGCTTACAAAAAGATTTACAAGGGGAGGGGTCACAGGCACTCCAGGACCCTCCCCCCCCGCCCTTCGGCTATGCCCTTGGACCCTGGGCTTGTTTTCATGACCACATCTAGTCAGTTTTCTTTCGTCGACCAATATGATATATTGAGATCACACCAGAATGAAAATCATCAGAATACTTTTGATCGCTCTGTGGTTACTGTGTTTACTCAATTGCGCACGGCCCCTGTCGCTGAGCCATGCCTCCAATTGAGTGCCACATGCGAAGGGAAAAATGTTAGAGATAATTTTGAATAAGCGCCGCATTCATTCACAACAACGGGGTGCTTATTATCGAAGCATCATCAGAATGAATTTTTCTAGGAGTATTTACTCAGTCCTCACCTGGGTTGTTTGAAAGGTGCGTAATACCATAATCTCTACCAGATAAATCACTATCCAGTGGATAGTGTGGCTTGTCTTATCACTAATCCACTGGAAAGTGATTTGTCTGGCGGATAGTGTTATACAGGTTTCGAACAACTGAAGCCTGGATTATGATAATTTTTCAGTTCAGTGACTATATTTAGCTGTAACCTTTATCTTGTCATCATTTACAAAATTGCCATCATTATTTTTTCAAGAGCACCACTCTTAAATTTAAGTGCTGCCCCTAAAGTTGGAGTCGTAATCAGAAGCGTAGAGCAGTATGATCTAGTGAAAGTAAAACCTACAGAGACACAAGCAGAACACCTATCTTGCTTATGACTCTGTTGCTCATGAATTAGTGGAAACTAGATTGTCAGAGTCGGAAGCAGAACACCTATCTCGCTTATGACTCTGTTGCTCATGAATTAGTGGAAACTAGATTGTCAGAGTCGGAAGCAAAACACCTATCTCGCTTATGACTCTGTTGCTCATGAATTAGTGGAAACTAGATTGTCAGAGTCGGAAGCAGAACACCTATCTCGCTTATGACTCTGTTGCTCATGAATTAGTGGAAACTAGATTGTCAGAGTCGGAAGCAGAAGTGGTAGAATAAACCAATCACAATTTTTGATTCCAGGCCTTGTAGTTGGTTGGTTCTTCCTCCAGGGGCACCCAACGACAATTTTCGGAAAAATATCTGTTCGGAAGACGATTTGAGATCTAGAATTTTCGGAACATTTGTTGTAAAATTACTTACTTGCCTGCCTCTCCTAGGATTTTCGAACATCTAAAAAATGGTAAAATTGCCCATTTTCAACGGATTTTTACCCTAAAAAGGTCACCTAGAATTATCGGGAGCCTTTTTTCTGGCTGAAATTTTCGAACAGGTAAGGTTTGATCCCTATAATTTTCGGATCACTGGACTTTCAGCTAAGAAATCCGAACAGATGAAAAATTTATAGGCGATAAAAATATGCCCACATTCACCGTTTAAATACTAAAATACGTTTAACAATGCTATGTTTAAGTGGTTTTGAACTATATTCTCGTTGGGTGCCCCTGTTCCTCTTCTGCTTCCAACTCTGACAATCTAGTTTTAACTGGATTATAATCAACGGAGTTGTAAACAGAATCAGGGAACTGGAAACATGATTTGTAAGACCAATAGATGGACCTCAAACCGACCAACTG
>JAHPZR010000344.1:30000-52186 GCA_019787425.1 Platygyra sinensis | reverse complement strand
TGGAGTGACTCTACCACAGTCCTACATTGGATCCGCCAGACAAGCTCCACTTACAAAGCATTCATCAGCAACCGCGTTTCTGAGATTCACACAATTATGAGCAATCTGGAGGCCACACTAGAGGCGGGCGCAGTGAGTTGGAGATATGTGCCGACAGAGGCTAATCCTGCAGATGACATCACCCGGGGACTAAGTCCTACCGAACTTGGCATGGGCTTTCGCTACAGAAGCGGACCCAAGTACCTGTATGAATCAGCAGAGCTTTGGCCAGAAAATAAAGTCAAAGTGCCCTGCGAAAATGATGACATGAAAGAAAAGAGGAAGGAAAGATGGGCTGGAGCATCTCAGGAAAACATGGTCCTGTTAGGGTGGAAGAAGTATTCATCGCTGACCAAACTAAGAAGAGTTACAGCTTATGTGATGCAATTTGCAAACAATGTAAGAGCTAAGAAGGAAACACGTCTACTGGGAGCACTTACGTCGAACGAATTGAGAGCTGCTCAGAATTATCTTGTGAAGAGGGCGCAAGTTGAGTCATTCAGCGACGAGATACAGTGTCTGGAGATGGGTCAGGAGATCCACAAGAAGAGTAGAATCAAATCTCTTGATCCAAGGTTGGAAGATGGATTCTTGGTTGTCGGTGGAAGGCTGCAGAGAGCACAATGCCTACGTTACAGAGCACGATATCCCAAGATAATTGACTTGCACCATGAACTTGCACAGCTGATCGTTGAAGAAATGCATCGTATCTACCACCACCCGCCAACGGAGCACTTGCTTAATCAGATTCGGCAGAAGTATTAGATCATCCATGGTCGCCAAGTGGTGCGAAACGCGAAATTCAAGTGTAACTACTGCTATCACCAGACAGTAAAGCTTCAAGAGCAGCGAATAGGAAGTCTACCAGAATGCCGACTTGAGCCGGGAATGGTGTTCAGGAACACTGAAGTTGACTTTTTTGGACCTATGTTAGTTAAGGAAAGACGCAGTGAAGTTAAAGTGTACAGGTGTTTGTTCACTTGCGTGAGTACTAGAGTGTGCCACCTTGAACTTGGATGGATGATCTTTCAACAGATCATTTCATCATGGCATTGAAACGGTTCATTGCGCGACGTGGACGACCGCTGAGCATCCACAGCGATAATGGAACGAACTTTGTGCAAATAGTGAGTTGCGGAAATGCATCAAACAATTGGATGAAGAGAGGATACAAAACTTCTGTGCGCCTAAGGAAATTGAGTGGAAATTTCAGCCGCCAAGTGCCCCGCACTTTGGAGGAGCGTGTGGGAGAGACTAGTACAGGGCACCAAGAAGACGCTGAAGGCAATTCTGGCAGACAGGGTTGTTTCCAAAGAAGTGCTGAGAACTGCACTAGTTGAAGCAGAAGGAATACTAAACAGTCGACTGATTACTCATGTGTCCAATGATGCAGGGGACATTGAAGCGTTAACCCCAAACCATTTCTTGCTGTTGCAGGCGAATCCGAGTTATGAAGATGCTGAAGTTAGTGACAGAGAGATTAACTCGACAAAACTATGGCGACAGTCCCAAGTGCTAGCTAATTTCTTCTGGAGACGTTTTACCAAAGAGTACCTTCCTAGCCTGACACAAAGGAAGAAGTGGAAAAAGAAGAGACAGAACCTCAAAGAAGGAGATGTTGTTCTAGTTGCTGAGCCAAATCAGCGGCGAGGAGTATGACCATTGGGCAGAATCGTGTCTACTCATCCTGGGCGGGATGTGTTAGTTCAAGCTGTTACTGTGCTCACCCAGCACGGGGAATATAAAAGACCAATCACAAAACTTTGCTTGGTACAGGAAGCGGAAGAGTAGAACTTATAATCGTCTCGACAAATATTGTGTCTCGACTAGGGGCGGGGAAGTGCCTCCCGCTTCCTGAACTTTCATTTCTGGTCGTGTTGCTAGGTTGAATGACAGGTCAACTCGTTGCTAGGGACCTCGTCTGCACGTGTAAAAGCGAGGAGTTGAGTTTTTGTAAAACGTGAGTGGTGAAAAGAGAATTTATCCGGTGTAAGTTCGCGAATAAAGCTGTCCAAAACGAACCAGCAGTGTTTTATTGTCACCCAGCAGCGACAATCTAATTGCTTTAAGTGTATAAATTATCTACTTGTTGGTCAATACTTTATCAAAATACCCTTTACAGACACCTAAAAAACACAAAGAAGTGGCTGTCATTCTGTTAACAAGCATACACTGCTATGCTACTCACTATCACAGAATAGTGAATAGTATTAAGCCAATCAGTGAATGGCACTTGTCATAGAACACTTAGTAGATTTATACTAATTTAAATTACAATTAAATTTTGAGCTTGAGATTTCGATCATGCATAGAAATCAAGAGTGAGTAATCTTGTTTTACTATAAATCTACTATTTGTCCTCTTCACAGATATTCAAAAATGCAAAAAATTCGGCTGTCATTTTGTTAACAAGCACAAACTGCTATTATAGTATTCACTGCATACAACAGAAGAGATAGTGAGTAGCGTAGCCAATCAGAGAACAACATTGGTGATAGGATGCTAGTAGATTTATAGTAATACATGCTAGTTGACTTGGGCTTCTCCCTCATCAACAATCACATGATAGAACTACCAAGCTCACAAGCCAGTTGTGAAGTGTTCAACCTAAATTTAATTTCATCCTGCTTATAAATGTACATATAAAAGAGTGCAGTGAAGAATTGTTGTTATTTGTCATAAATCAGCTAATGCACAAAATAGACATTGGGAACATTAGCCAAACTGATTTGTTTTTTACATTTTTAAACATAAAGTAGCTAACCATAAAGAAAATTTAATGGAGAACTAAAGACAACAACAACAAAACATTTCATAGTCTCACCTAATAAATACTAATTACACCTTTACAGGAGAATAGTAGATTTAGACTGAGTATAAGTGTTTGATCTGTACATTGTAGGTTGTTCAGGAGTTGTTGTTTCACAGCCAATGGATACTGTGAAGGTACAATCCAGTTGTAATTATTTTTAGAAGAATGAAATACTCGTATTAACTTAATATCTTAATTCTTAGATTCGTGTTACAAATCCATTTTCTTTTCCCTATTTTGTCATGTATCTTATATTTTTGCTTTTTTTTTCACCCAGGTGGTATCTCGCATGGGTCTCCCATTCATAATTCTATTGTTATTTATTTATTTATTTATTTAATATTTATTTATTTATTTTTTTTTTTTGCATATTTGTAATGTTATGGTAACTAAGCCTAATAAAGTTAAAAAAGAAAAAAGAAAACGTGATTGACATTTGGAAACAAGACTACTGTGGTAAGGTACTGCTAGTTTTGAAGTGCCTATAACATGAAAAGTAATTCCTGCTTATTTTAATGGCTTTTTTGCACTAAAGAAGAATGACATTTTTTCTTTTGGAGTATCTTTGTTTGTTTGAGAGATAACCATTGATGTTTTTGTCTCATGCAAATTAGGAAAAGGAAGTTTGCAACTAAAATATTAAAACGCTGAATAAAGAATCTATCTGGAAATAATTATTGAAGTAATGTTCTTCATACTTGGCACCAGAAATGTTTGTCTCGAAAGAAACATTAAGAAACCTGTTGTGCTGTTGCCATGACAACAGTTTTGCCACTGGTCCTGTTTTAATTAAAACCTTACTAAAATTCCCAGTTTTTGTCTTAACCAAGGACCATCTACTACAGTCAATATAATGATGAGAGTTAACACAATATGGGAACCATGCCACTCTGTTCCTGAAGCAGGACTCTCTCTCCCACTTTGAAAGTTTGAAATTGGCAAAAAGATACTAAAGCCAAGAGAGTTTCCTTGGCAACAATGCTACAGTGCATTGGGTGTCATTTGGTTTCTTTTGTGTTGAACATTTCTGGTGCCAAGTTTGAAGAACACTGCTTTAATTTTTCCAGAGATTTTATTTATTCGGTATTTTACCATGATTTTAGTTGCAAATCTCATGACATCATCACTTTCCTAATTTGCATAATACAAAAAAAGCTATTCCAAAAAAGAAAACACCATAATTCTTCTGTATTTCTAAAAGCCTTTCAAATTAGCAGCAATTATTTTTCATTTCATAGACACAAACTCTCACAAGGCGTGCAAACATGCATGACAGAAACACAGAGCTAGGCTACTGATGAAACAATCTTGTCGCTAGAGGCGACATCTCCTTTAAATGGTACTGTATATGTACAGTGTAGCAAGAATCAAGACCTCTGGGAGAAGTTTGAAGGCAAGGAGGTATTAACTCTGGTTACTCTCTCTACACATACTCAGACCACAGAACCAGGATTTTTGGTTCTGGGTTTCAAATTTGGCCAGATTGTCAGATGTTTGGTTGCTAATGACCGAAAAAAGATGGGTTGTTTGGTATTTAAACATTCTTTGTTTAGGGTTTTCTTGTACTTCAGTGGAGGTATTTCAGGTATCTATACCACTGTGCACTTCAGTTACTTACTAATAGAAATTGTTCCAACAGTAAGTTTTCCTTGCTTGCAGGTGAGAATGCAAGTTTTGAATGCGGGAACCAAGCAAAGTGCAGGCAATTCAATCTCATGCTTTTTCAACATTGTGAAACATGAAACGGTGAGTTACATGTACTTGTAATCTTTTTTTTTTTTTTTTTGGTAATTTGCTTATTTTTTATTAGACTCAGACAAGTTACAATACTAAAGAAGTTGATTTGCTAATTACAGTTTACAGCTTATCTAGAACTTACAACTTACCAAGAGCAGAAAAAAAAAGAGAAGTTACGATTTACAGAAACACTACTCGGACTGAGTTACTAAAAACAAGGAAACAGTAGTTACAAAAAAGACTACTTAGACGGACTAATTTACAATACATTGCTTTCAATCTATGATTAACAATTAATAGGTTTTTTAAACAGAGTACTTAAGATAACCACACAGTTAAACCTGTGTACTACGTACACAGAGGGAAAAAAAAGACATAGACCTAAATGTAGGATAGGACAAGATTAATTTTCTACTAGGTGTTTAAAGCAGCTATTAACTTTTCCCATTTTTTAAAGTGAGTAGCGAATTTATTCCTCTCCCTCGCAATATGGAGTTCGATATTATAAACACGCCATATCCTGGCAATAAAGCCTCTCAACGAAGGTAAACTTCCAAGGCATTTCCTTACATAAACATAATATTTACCTAAAAGCATAACATGATTGATTAGAAGGAAATCTTCTGATTCTTCAAAAATCCCTAAAAACAAGCCTATCTCATTGAAGGATTCTATAACAATGTTATTTTCTTTAAGCCAGGACAAGACTTCTTTCCAAAATTCAGAAGACACTTTGCAGCGAGAGAGTAAATGTTCTAAGGATTCTGGTTCTTCATTGCAAAAAGTGCAATTCGGAGAATGCGAAAGGCCGAAGCGAAATAATTTGTCATTTGTAAAAACAATGTTGTTTAGAATTTTGTTCAATTTTCAATTTAGAATCAAGTGTGGTACGGAAAGGAAGAGAATAAACCTTTTTCCAATTAATAATCGTGTCTAAGTATTTACAAGTCTGATATTTTTGTTGGGCTGTCGGAGGAATTTGTTTTTTGCACAAAAAAGAGTTGTATATCTGTTTAGAGGTAACATCTGAAATAGGGAAAAAGCCACAGTTTAAATTAACGTACGGTGTGTGGGGGATGGGTCTTTTTTCATTATTACAGACCGAAAATCTAATAATTGTTTTCCAGTCCGATGGAAGAGAGTGAACAAGTCCCATAATAAAGAAGCGTTGTTCGGGAGAGATCGTGACAAAAGGATCTTCGTGGAGGAAAAGAGTGTTATCCGTAATAAGGTCACCCACCTTGATGATTCCCAAATTAACTAAATCGCTTCTATAGACAGACTTTTTATCAATACATATGAACCTATTGTTCCAAATGATCTCGTTCATAACGTCATTGAAAGTGACAGGCGTACTATTATTTAAACCTGATCATGCGTCAAAGCATTCTTTATAATATTTCAGAAACTGAGTTTTTAATTTGATGGTGTCAAAGTTACAATGCAAAATTAAACTCCCGCCAACCGAAAAAATACAACTATTTAAAAACGATTTCCAAGTACTTGGGTAGTCCTCTAAGAATTTTTTTAAACAAATGACTCGTCTTGCATTAATCATAGACTCAATATCCAGCATCTTCAGTCCTCCTTGATCAATATCTGAGATGAGCGCACAGCGCTTGACTTTATCTTTTCCATTCCAAATAAAAGTGTAGAGAATCGAGTTGACTTCTTTTACAAGATCATTTGGTATCGGAATAACCGATACTCTGAACATTAACTTGGGAATTGCAAAAGTTTTAATAATTTGAATTTTACCCAAAATAGATAAGTTCCTCCATTTCCACATATGTATTGATTTTTTAATAGATTTTAATGTTTGTCGGAAATTTAGTTCGTTTCTCTGTTTTTCGTCGTATCCAAAATAAAATCCTAAGATCTTGATAATACCACAAATCTTATGGTCATTAAAATCCTTTTCGTGTAGAATAGTACTGCCAAGCACTATAATCTCGGTTTTTTCGTGATTTACACGCAGACCAGAACATGATCTATCATCTACCGGCTGCCAGAGTGCTTGAATGTGTTAAGTCATATTCAAGGCAATTCAATCTGTGAAACAGGGTGAGCATGCATACTTTTTGTCAAATCATGTTAAGCAAGAGAGGATAAAAGGTATGAAGGTTAGTTTTAGATCACTTCAGCCAGTTTAGGAAATCCCAGGAGGTCTAAAAATAGCCCATCTTGTGGCAGAGATTTTGCTCACACCATGGAAACATTTACACAACATATGTGGTATCAGAATCTATTAACTGTTTTGCTCTTCATGCTCTGCTCTTGTGAAGAGCAATGAGGATAATCAGAACCAGACATATATTGTAGATATTATGGAACTGAATTAAACATCTTCCTCAAAATTGTCTTTGAATATCAACAATCAGCTATATAAACATGACAGCAGTTGTTTGGGAGCATTTTAGACACTTGACCATTTTACTCTTTAGACAAGAGTTTTCATAGCAGGCCAGCGAAACAGAGTAAATACAAATTCCATGTTTCATGCATTGAAAATCTTGTACATTGTTTTACAGCACTGTATTCTAAATAATCATTTCACATATACTGAATATCTATGAAGAGCAGGAGTGAATTCTCCCCTTTAGGAGCAAAATTGTACATGCTGTAATTGCCCTTCCACTGCCAATTTAAGGGCCCACCTCAATTTCCTACCCCCTCATCATGCTCTTCCCCCTCCTTTTTAGTACTTCTGGGTCCTTTGATGTATCTTCAACTACAGTTTTCAAACATGCTTTATTGTACTTTAGGTGTTTGGTTTGTTTAAAGGGATGGCACCTCCTCTAGCTGCCGTGGCCCTACAGAATGCCATATTATTTGGAGTGTATGGTAATGTGCTAAGCCTGTTATCTGCTAAGGAGAATGAGAAGCCTTCACTATCTCATGTTTGCATTGCTGGAGCTGCCTCAGGTGCAGCTCAGCTCTGGGTGGTCTGTCCCATAGAACTTATTAAGATTAAACTACAAATGCAAACCGAAGGTGAGTGATTCCCTAGCATACTACATTTAACTGCTCAATGTTCCGCTGTACCTAAAGCGTACTTGACAAGATCTCACTGTAGGGGCTACAAAGGTATGCCCCACCACAAATAGAATTTATTTGGTTTCAAATTTGGTTATAAGTTAAGCCCCAACTTCTTCATTCAATAACCAGAGCGTTCCCAGATATGTCCGGGATTGAACGCTAATGAGATTCAAATTATTTATGATAAGCATCACAGAGTGTCGTCATTGGTAAAAAGTCACCAAAACACACACAATTCTGTCAAATATGGAGTAATATGAAAATGTCAAATAACACCACCAAATATGAAGTACTAATGAAACAATACTTGCGTTCAATCCTGGACATGAGTGAGTGTTCCAGTGTGTCCGAGAAGTAATGAAACCCTGAAAGTAAGGTACATGTGGCAGATTTCAGATTTGTCAGATTTTTTATTTTTTTAACTTTTAACAGTATTTGCAGAAATTACATCAATTAAATGGAAGTCAACTTTCTCTCGTAAAAGTATTATGCTTACTGTGTTTCTGTGGAAGGACGAGTGCCTTCCCATTACAGAGAGGACGGCTACCAATCGGCTACATATCCCCCCTCAAAAAAAGTACAATTTTTGATAATTAGACTATTTTCTTTTGCATAGTTTTGCTATTGTTTTTGTTTGTTAGTTGTAATGTTGACTTGTTGTTGTATTTTTTTGTTACTTGACGATGTTAATTGATTTTATCACTGTATAACTATTTTACCGACAGTAAGGCGGACGACTTCCTCACGCTACCGTGGTGCCATAGACTGCATTTGCAAGATTTACAATACATCTGGAAGCAGGGGGCTTTTTCAAGGAATAAGCCCCCTCCTTTTCCGAGATATCCCTGGATTTGTCACCTACTTTGGATCTTACGAAATCCTTCTAGATTTACTATCACAAACGAAGTCACGTGCTGAAGTAGGACCGCTGGCTACAATTTTTGCGGGCGGATTTGCTGGTATGATCTCTTGGGCTTCGACTTTCCCGTTTGATGTGATAAAGTCGCGCATGCAGGCGGATGGAAATGGTGGCACTTTCCTGTACAAAGGAGCAATTGATTGTTTTGTTCAAAACTACAAGACAAGTGGCTTCAGAGGTTTATACTCCGGGCTTGGACCTACTCTACTGCGCGCTTTTCCCACTAATGCAGTCATCTTCTATGTGTATACCTTGGTTTCTGATTTGTTTAAAGACAGACCTTTAACATTAACTACAGATATGGACTGAAAAACTAGTTGGTACAAAGATATTTTTAAAACATATATGAATTCTTTGTTTTTAAATTTTCTTAAACATGTAATGATGTAATGATTTTATTTTCATCGTGTTTCAATACTTAAAAGCATGTTTAATACTTACTCACTGGTTGTTAAATTTGTAATGATATACAGGACGTGCTGCAGCAGAAAAAAGGTTAGCTCAGTAGAGATCATTCCTCTCACAACTAGGAAAACAAACTTGTGCGAGTTGAAGCAGAGCTTCATTAAAATACTGCAGACCATTTCTGTCTACGTTTCGTACTAAGACTCTACTAATCAAAATTGGCGTGCGAGCACTCTGAACTCTGTATTTGTTATATTCTGCTTTATACGGTAACGTCTTTAAAGTGTACCCATTAAGCATCTTGTGCAGGCACTGCCTTCCAAGGATACTAGAAATATAGCTAATCTGAATCATTTCAAGAAGTTAGCCTTCCTCGGAGGCCCAGGGGCTGCTAGACGGGACGATGCGATATTTTCGGGAGAAAGTTTATTTCGAGAGCGAACAAGCCATAACTTTATTTATTGAAGTTTGCAAAACTTAAGAATGGCAGCTTTACCATACTAGGTAGCTGATTGTATTCACCAAATTTGAAGGACGTAAATGGGTTAGAAGACGCTGAATTTTCCGTACATCTGTCTATTTTTCCCCTACAAATCGCGTCTACCCAGCCAAATTTACAGACAAATGTATGGGAAATTAGCAAACCTAACTGAGCATCTTCTAGCCAAGCTACATCCTTCAAACTTGATGAATATAATTTTCTACATAGTATCTTGGCGTTGTAATTCACAAATTGTGAAAAATTTCAATTTTGGAAAAGTTATTTGCCATCGGATTCCCATACAAGCGCTGTAATTTCCGGACCGCTTTGCGTGTCCGTCAACATGGCGTGGAAAACCCTAAATTAGGCCTATTTTAACAATTTAATTTGTTAAATTGGTTTAATAACGTTATGGACTTTTAGATTGCACAACGAGTATGAGATGTAAGTATGAGTACTACTTTCGAAACCAACCAGTGACGTTTTCAGAGCTCTCGCTCTTCACTTTGTTACTAGGTAGAGCGAGGTTTGCGTAGTTACTATACGGCTTTCTCCCAGGCCTTCACGATCAATTAAATAGGCCTTATCACGGTTTTCGACGCCATCTTGACGGGTAGGCAAAGCAATCAGAAATTACAGTATTTGTATGGGAATCCGATAGCAAATAACTTCTTCCAAAATTGAATTTTTCACAATTTGTGAATGAAAACGTCAAAATACTAGGAAGAAGATTACATTCACCAAGCTTGAAGGATGTAGCTTTTCCTATACAGGGTTCGTACAGGTCATGGAAAACCTGGAAAGTCATGGAATTTTACAATTTCATTTTCCAGGCCTGGAAAGTCCTGAAATTTAGGTGTAGGTCATGGAAAGTCATGGAAAATCAGTATGTTTTCTATGAATGAAAGGCATTAAGATCCAAAGTTGAAAAATTAATTGGCAAGTCCAAAAATCAAATGTAATTTCAGCTGAATAAATGATTCTTTTGACACTACTGCCGGAGGGAAATAGCTTAACTTAGGTCATGGAATATTTCAAAAAGTCATGAAAAAAGTCATGGAAAGTCATGGAATTTTGACAGGTCATAAGTGTACGAACCCTGCTATAAGTCGCTGAACTATTTTTTTTTTTTTTAATTTTCCATACATTTGTCTGTAAATTTTTTTTCCCGGGAACAGCGTCTAGACGTTCGTCTACCCAGCCAAATTTACAGACAAATGTATGGAAAATTGACTGAGCGTCTTCTAGCCAAGCTACATCCTTAAGTGGCTGTCTCTCTAAAAACCGACCACTGATTTTACTTCGAAAATTCGATTTTTCTCATAAGCTGGGATTTTAGAGCCCTTACCTAGTTAATCACTAAAATGAGTTTTGTTTGATTAAAAATTGTAATTGAATTTTCCTAGGCTTAGTTAAAGTTCGGTCCGCTGGACTCAAGTTGCATGCCTGCCGAAACTGGAAAAATTGCACATATTGCCGTCGTTCTAAAAAAATTAATATTCGCTCAAAAGTCCCAATTCTTTTTCTAAACTATAGACATATCAGAGCAGTTTGTTTACCCATGTTTGAATCATAATTCAATGTTGTTCCTTCAACGGCTGAAAGCAGATTTTCTACCCGTTAAATCGAGTTTTGAACCAAACACGAAAATAGCGCTACTTTGAAGGCGCGTTTTAAAAATGTGGCACCTGTTTGAAACCGCTGAACTACATGAATAGAAAGTATAAATGACACTTAATTCAAAACAATAATAAAATTTGTCTGCCCACTAGGTTTTCAAAACTAACGACCGCTTAAAGTTCGGGAAATTTTGAAAATACTTCATTGAGTAACTGCATACTCGCCTTCGTGAAGTGCTCCTATAAATTCACGTAAATCTCTTACCTGGCTTCAAGATTAAAGTTTTGGTCCTTTGTAGCAATCCTTGAATCCTAGGTAGTATTAAAACTGCCAGCTTTTCCTTCCAGCAGTAGGTTTGTATATAAGGTACATTTACACGTTCCTGATCTGTGTCGAGCGTGACGGTCACATACTTCCGTGTTCTTTGTATTGCTGACCATTGTTTTCCTCGAAGTCGGTTTAATCATGTAGAGTCCTCTTAAAAGGTTTGTAGAAGCACTCTTTTGGACAACTCTCGGCACACATACAAGTATGAACAGTAAACGGTGATCAGGGGATCCACAGAAGGATTCATAAATGTCACGGCCATTTTGTGTTTACAACGGGTGTTTTCGTTCCCAATCTTCGCGTGAGTATCACAACCTGATTCCCGTGATACAGAGTGGGAACTAATTTAGGGTGCCTTTCTTTAAGAAAATCCAAGATCCGAAAGAATCCGAAAATGAATTTTGCGTTTCTTTACTAAACAGATCAGTCCTATATCTCTCGGATCATGGTGTGTCAAAGGAACAGAAGTATCCACTCTGGAGGGCAGTACAGCGGGGTCTCTGTCACGGTTAACAAACGGAAAAAACTGAGGATCACGGATCACTAATATAAATATGTCGTTTTACCGAATCACGAAAATAAGCACGTAAGATACTCTTGATAATAACCTATCTAGAAAGAGTGTTTGAAGAAAGCAAATTACTGAAAGGCTTAGTCAAGGCTCCATATTGCAAATCGCATACCTAAGTCACCCTCGACAGACGACTCTAACCAGAGTGGTAAAATCAGGAGTATCGGTTTGTACTCCAAGGTCCTCACGGCTTACGCAAAAACTTCAAGTCACGAATCACGAAGAATAATTTCCTAAATTCACGTTTCACGGAAAATATCAGCCAACCACTCATCACGAGAATACCCCGTGCGACCCTCACTCCGGGAGTGGATTCTTCGGTTCTTTTGACGCACCATGATCCGAGAGATACGATTGATCTGTTTGGTAAAGAAACGCAAAATTCATTTTCGGATTCTTTCGGATTGCCGATTTTTATTGACCATGAAGTTTTGACCCAGATTTTATTAAAGAAAGGCACTCTAAATTAGTTCCCAATCTGTATCACGGGAATCAGGTTGTGATACTCACGCGAAGATTGGGAACGAAAACACCCATTGTGAACACAAAATGGCCGTGACATTTATGAATTCTTCTGTGGATCCCCTGATCACCGTTTACTGTTCATACTTGTATGTGTGCCGAGAGTTGTCCAAAAGAGTGCTTCTACAAACCTTTTAAGAGGACTCTACATGATTAAACCGACTTCGAGGAAAACAATGGTCAGCAATACAAAGAACACGGAAGTATGTGACCGTCACGCTCGACACAGATCAAGAATGTGTAAATGTACCTTGTATACAAACCTACCGCTGGAAGGAAAAGCTGGCAGTTTTAATACTACCTAGGATTCAAGGATTGCTACAAAGGACCAAAACTTTAATCTCGAAGCCAGATAAGAGAGTTGCGTGAATTTATAGGAGCACTTCACGAAGGCGAGTATGCAGTTACTCACTAAAATATTTTCGAAATTTCCCGAACTTTAAGCGGTCATTAGTTTTGAAAATCTAGTGGGCAGACAAATTTTATTATTGTTTTGAATTAAGTGTCATTTATACTTTCTATTCATGTAGTTCAGCGGTTTCAAACAGGTGCCACATTTTTAAAACGCGCCTTCAAAGTAGCGCTATTTTCGTGTTTGGTTCAAAACTCGATTTAACGGGTAGAAAATCTGCTTTCAGCCGCTGAAGGAACAACATTGAATTATGATTCAAACATGGCTAAACAAACTGTTGTGATATATCTATAGTTTAAAAAAAGAATTGGGACTTTTGAGCGAATATTAATTTTTTTAGAGCGACGGCAATATGTGCAATTTTTTCAGTTTCGGCAGGCATGCAACTTGAGTCCAGCGGACCGAACTTTAACTAAGCCTAGGAAAATTCAATTACAATTTTTAATCAAACAAAACTCATTTTAGTGATTAACTAGGTAAGGGCTTTAAAATCCCAGCTTATGAGAAAAATCGAATTTTCGAAGTAAAATCAGTGGTCGGTTTTTAGAGAGACAGCCTCTTAAAACTTGGTGAATGCAATCTTCTACCTAGTATTTTAACGTTGCGATTCAGAAATTGTGTAAAATTCAATTTTGGAAGAAGTTACTTGCTATCGGATTCCCATACAAACACTAATTTCTGACCGCTTTGCCTCCCGTCATGATGGCGTCAAAAACCCTGATAGGGCCTATTGATTTTTCGGTGACGTGTCTGAGACGAATGGCCGGAGTAGCCTAGAATTGCGCATGAGTTAGGCTCAGCAGAATGCTTTATGTTGATTTTGGCTGAGCTTCAGGGACTTAAATCCTGGTCTTTCGAAGTTTTTATGTACAGCAGGAAACCGAAGGGGCTCATTTATTCCAGTCGATCGACATTGCTATCTGAGCAACTTCAATCATTCGCAGATAACTCAGTCGAAAAAGATACTGATTATTGCAACTCGTAGGAATGGGAAACTGTATCGTTTAGTAAATTTGGTGCAGTTGGAACAGAAGAGCAACTTTTTCACAGTGCAACTAGACTACGAGTAGTCCCTCTTTCGCTTAGTCCGTCGAGCGAGACGCGAAAGAAACCCGCAAGAAATAACAAAGGCCGCGCGAGATCCTGGGGGCGAGAAGCACGCGGGTGAATCTCGCCCCCAGGATCTCGCGCGGCCTTTTAATTTCTTGCGGGTTTCTTTCGCGTCTCGCAAGACAGACTAAGCGAAAGAGGGACTACTCGTAGTCTACAGTGCAACATACGGTCAGAGCTATTATTATGCTTCTCTCACAACTTTTTCGATTGACATGCACCACTACCAGAGGCCTAAGAAACCAATTGTATCAAGCTACGAATGCTAACACGTTTTGACCTAACAGTTCCGGTAAACTACGGAATGTTTTAAGTGAGGAAGGGGGAGGGGGAACAGGGGGGTCAGAACCTCCCGCCTTCCGTATCCTGCTCTCCCGCTTCCCGCCCTTTTCCGTGCTGCTCCCGTCCCGTGATTTGAGATCGCCTGCTCGTCTCACTTTTTTGCAATTTGCCAGCTTACGCGACACATGCATGTGCACTCGTGCCGCTTGACATTTTATGAACTATATGACGTAAACACTGTAAACGGGTTTACTGTTTCACCCGAAGTAAGCCTGTTTTTCAGCCCAAGCGCAAATTTTCGGTTCCTCGGAAGCCTCAATAGCGACTGAGAAGACGTTAAATGCAAGTCAAATATAATTTGGGTTGATGTTTTTGAAAGTATTCTAACGCATTGTTGAATTAAAATATTTAGCATTTCGCATTTCTCTCTCGCTTCCCGCCCTCTTAGAACTCCCTCTTCCCGCCATTTCCTCTCCCGCCTCCCGCTCCCTAATCTCTCGGGCTCCCGCCCCCCTGCCCCCCCCCCCCCCACTTTTAATTTAGTTACGATTCTTTTGAGCCGAAAATTGGAAGAATATTTTGCTCCCGTACGAATTTGACGTTAGATGAAAAAGTAACTGTGTCGTTGCTTTGTGATCTTAGATGCAAAGTCCAACTGAGGACTGGAGGATATTACTTCTTCTTTATCTCATTGTATATTAAAGAGGATTCTAGAAAACGTTGTCGCAGTTGTTAAGTAAGTAAGCCTGTGGTTATTTAAGTGGTTCCTACACAAATGTAAGTAAAAGTTACATGCAAGGTTAAGTTTTAATTTCGCAAGGTTTACTTACAGAAAACTTGTTGGTTACAAGACAGCGCGGTGAGTCAATTACTCCTTACTGCATAGCGGTCAAACTGTAGTTAAAGGTACGGTAATACGGGCAACATTTTTCTTCAACTTGTCTTGCAACATTGTTGCATTGCAAGTTGAAACCCTCTGTTGCTCGTATTACCACGTTTTGACCAACTTGTCTCGCAACAAAATACAATGTTGCAAGTTGAGGCAACATGTTGCACAAAGTAGAATCGAGTTCTACTTTCTGCAACAAATTTTAGTTTTGCTGCTCGTATTACCACTGAAGCTTCAACTTGTCTCGCAACAAATTTGAATTCAACGCTTGTGATTGGCTTTCGCGAAGCCCAGACACACGGCAAATAATAAAAAAAAAACATGGCGGACCGTGAAGACAGCCTGAATTCGAAGTAGACCAGTATTAAACTCTCAGAAATTAAAATCATAAATTTGTCTTGAACAAAGACCTCGAGGGCTAGTCATAGTCTTTGGAACACCTCGTTTGTCCCTTCAAAACAAGCCGCAGCAAAAAGTCAAAAGGGTTGGAAGAACTGTCACAAAAATACAACTTTCGTCTAGCTATCTGAAACGAAACTGAGCTTCATACTGAGAGAACTTCGCTGCACGGAAAATTAAGAAGAAAATGACGGCCAGAAGTCGAAGTGAAAGTTCGTCGAAATACTAAATTATATGAAAGGAGTCGCCATCTTCAATTACACAGGATTGACCAATTATACGTGTAGAATTCTGCAGACTTGCAACACTGTATTTTGCTGCGAGACAAGTTGGTCGCAAACGTGGTAATACGCGCAACAGAGGGTTTCAACTTGCAATGCAACAATGTTGCGAGACAAGTTGAAGAAAAATGTTGCCCGTATTACCGGACCTTAAATGGTCAACTTAGAAAGCTAATCCAAATTTTAATTTTTTTTGGTATATTTCGTTTTCTTTGATCAAGCCAGCTACGGTCACATGCAGCAGAAACCTCCAGACGCTTAAAGGGACACAGTCAGCTTTGGGACCGCCCTGACCAGGAAACTAGTTTTTTAGTCGTAGATACGCGAAGCGTAGAAACAACTAATTGTTAGGGGACAAAATATGCAAACGTATCACTCACTCAGATGTAAACTTTTGGCCGATAACATGGAGAGTCTGGGCACAGGCAGACCACTCTATGTGTTCGTGGTTTAATATAGAGAATCTATGAGAGTTATGAATAAAGCTCTGAAAATTGCACATTTAAATCACATCTCGGCCTGAATATCCCAATAAAGTTAAATGAAACCATAATCGACTCATGTATGGTGTTTTTTCGCCTTCCTGGGCCATCTAAAGCGTCTTACAGCGAAATTACTTTTGGCCGGTTACGGTTAGACACAAGAAGGATACAAGGCTTGCAACTTCGCAGCCGTCAGCCGCGACCTCCTCCACTTCAAATTGGAATTAACGCAAAAATACTGAAAATCTCACCTGAATAGCGACGGATCAGTCCGAGTTTTTAGACGTTTTCTATTGTGGTCACGTGCACGTGGCATACAAAATATGGGAGTGGTTCGAAACATTTAAAGAAACGTGAATCGAACAAACACGGTAAACTTTGATGCCCACTGGACTTCAGGCGCCAAAAGAGGAGGTTTTGGGATTTCCTTCGCAACAGACTTGTAGTTAGGTTTCTCCCCTCTTAACGTGAAAGAGAATCAACATGCAACAAAGCGCAGTATTTTGGTGGAAAAGCAAACGGATTTTTCCGACTAAAAATGTACTGATTCGCAGCCTGAAAAAACCTTTGAGTGGGGACAGCTAGTGTTGCACGAAGAATTACAGAACTTCATGGCCGTCAAACTGAATTTTGCTTCGGGTCGCGTTATTAGTATTACAGCTCACCATATCGGCGTAAAAACAGCGTAAATTTTGTTGGTACGTGAAGTTTTCATTGTGGAAAGAACAGTTTTGGATTCAAGAAGTTATTAGGGACTGTGCAATAATTATCTTGAGGGTGGGGTTCTAAAATTAGCAAATTAGGCCTTAAAATAAAGTTGCACCCCCCCTGAATTAAAGTTAAAATAACTTCTTGTCCACCCCCGTCTAGAGGGGAGATTACTTTCTATCATTTTGGACCTTTTGTTAGCGGTTAGTTGAATATTTCTTATTTTCGAGACTTTTTGACCATACCATGGGGATTGCTTGAAAGAAACAACAGTAAGTTCTGAAAGCGTGTTGTTTATTATCTAATTTATAGTGTTTGCTTGCATGAATTGTACTTCCAGCTTATCAACAGCTCTTACGCTTCATGATAACCCGAAAATCGGTGATCGTGGTCTCAGTTATGATCGTTTAAATAAAATTTTGAGTATCGATGGTTATTTACTTTTTGACATTGTAATGATTACCAGTGAGTTGTTTCGTCCACGAAAGGAAGTTTAGACCGTGGTACCTGCAGTCTTCAATCCAGGAGAGGATGAACATTAGCTCGTCCATCCCAGACCTCTGCTGAACATTCTGCGTTGTAGACGTTTTAAGACGGAATCCGCCAGACGTTGGAGTAACAAGTGGACAAAAATCTTGTACCAAGATTATTTACATTGTATTGCAAACTTCTGTAGGGCTCTTTTAATTATCTTCTCAAAACAATTCATTTCTAGCAACACCAAACGTCGAAAACGAATGTTGAAGTTCGTATGAAACGCTTAAAAGTTTTGGTGAAATGAAATTGATGATGGAATTTTGCCTGTGTTTCCACAAAATCACTGAACTTTGAAATTTATTTTCTCTCGTTCCCGTGGGAAATTATTTTTCGGAGTTATTTCAGGCAATTATTTATGTATTTAGCTTTTAAAAAAATGTAAAAATGACTGTAAAATATTTAAAATTACTCTGGTACAGATTTTTGTCCACTAAAACCTGAAATTGCACCATCTTCTATCGGATTTCGTCTTAAAAATAAGGTGCTGAATTTCTGGGATTAATTGATCTCCTCCCAGACTAAGAATTCCGTGTCTCTATTTTTTCTTTTCCAAAGAATTGTAGTAGCAGCGATTTCTTAGACGGCATTTTTGGAAGTTTTTTTAAGGTTTTGATGAAAGTTTCGAAGACGTTGCCGTCGTGAAAACCTCTTTTGCTTAACCTTCTTGGCTCGATTGTATCGACGGCGGCCTCTACACCAGGCTTCCCTCGGCTATAGACGTCGCCGTCGCCTCTTAAACGTCGGTGCTTAAGTTCCCTAATAAAACTTGGAAGCTGCGCTCCACATAATCGTCGCCTGATGAACCACCTTCATACTTCGGTTGACTCCTCCTCAGAATCACTTGAGGTATCATCATGAGAACTGGAGGGCATGTTTTCATCATCATCTTCGATGTCTTCATCAAATGTTCTTGCTACAGAACCATCTGCATGCTTAAGTATTCGCTCAACTAATTGTGCCTTGTTTTCCAGATACCATTAGACCTTCTTGCCTTAGATAGAGCCGAAGTTGCTTGTTAGTCAGTCTTTCAACATCGTCTCTGCTCTCCCAACAAATATATTCTGGAATGGTGTTTCTTTCCAGATTTCTTTTGTCTGCTTTTAGAGCCAAAAATTGATTTTGATAGTTATGTAATATACATTATCTTGAGTCCATGTATTGAAATCAGACCTCTCAGTTTAACTTCTAACCCCCTTCTACAAATGTTTAAGAAATTACATCTCCCCCCCCCCCCCTTACCCTGCGCTTTGGTTTAAGTTCAGGCCCCCCTATTAATCTTAGAACCCCCCCCCCCCCTCCAGACAATTATTGCACAGTCCCTTAGAGCTCGTTTGGACACTTGTTTACGTCTTTCATCGATCGATGAAGTAGTTTGACGCCGTTGCAAGCTTCATAAAGCAGGTGAATAGAATTAGATTGCTTAAAGTTTTGTTTGTAAAGAAATTGCTTGAGTGAATTGAACCAATTACGTTGCTGTGTTTTGCTCACTATTATAGTAGGCTTTCCCCGTGCTACTGCTAGCCAGTTAAATAATGACAACCGGCAAACCTGTTTACGCGACGGCAAGACCTTGAAAGCTGTCCTTTGTACAAAATTTTGCCCTTTATGTGATAAACAAGTAATCGGAAAAAGCTTTGTCTAGAATTACCACAGGCTCATTCATTTCCCTTATGAAAAGGAATATTTTCCACAACTGCGGTAACCTTTTATAAAATAGAACAACCAGTACATCGCCTCCCCCGAGATCCAATCTGCGCCCCCCTCCCCCCTCCCGGTTTTTTATGGCTTGTTTAAAATTACTAGCTCCAAAGGAAACAGTCTTGTTATCCCTGGACCCCCAGTGAAACTCACCGTTCACTCACTGGGACTAGTCAATAAGAGTTTAGTTATACTTTCCAACTCCATTCTATTGTTCTAACTTAAAAATAACACAAACTGCAAAGAAAATTATGTGCTCGACGCCAGAAATTTACCGCGGTTTCAAGATGTCTCCCTGATCACGTGCAAGTCCAAAGTTTAAGTTGTGGTTTCGATGGGAGGTCCCTTTTATGGGATAATATTTTTATTCTGGCCACCTCAGGGCTGAATATGCTCATTTTTCTGCTGATTCTGGGATGACAATATTCTTGCGAAATTTTATTAGATCATAGGTCATGACATTTTGTTTTCGAATGCGTTAAGTGTCTGGATAGTGTTAGAGTAGTTTTTTAGCCAGCTTCCAGGCATTATTAAAGCCTATTATCTTTTTTTCGGCTCGTGAGCGCGCGGAATTCAATAAATCCTGCACTATGATTGGTTCCTGGAGCGGGCGGAATTCTCTCATACGGACCGCTTTAGCGGGCGGAATCCATCGAGTTGATCTAATTTCGTGAATGAATTGACGGTTATCGTCAATCTTTTCGCCCTTTTTTCACTTCCAAAGACGATTAATTAACGCAAGTTTACCTCCATTCACCTTTAGATGGCAAGGAAAGTTACTGTAAGTAAATTCAATTGAAGTTTTTGAAGTTGTGAGAGTTTGTTAGGCTGTTTGCTGCTCGGCGCTGTAATGGCGCGTAATCCTGTGTGTCTCTCTATACAATTTTAAGTAAAAACTGAGTCACTTTCAGTCGAGTTTCCCTTTCTAATCGTTGCTGTACTTCAGAGAATTGCTGTGGGGTACACTTAACGAATTTTCTCGTTATCTGCTACTCGATTTCGGCAGAAAAGTCTAATTCGGTCGAGTGATTCGCAATGATCGCAAAAGCTGTTTTTGTAGGGCGTTGACAAAACCCGGACCGGATCGGATCTGATCGGATTGACAAAACCCGGACCTGGGGCCCGTTTCTCGAAAGCCCCGGAAACTTTTCGGGCTCGTAAAGTCATAGCAAAATCTCAAACCTTACGATTACAAAGCTGTTTTATTCACATATTCTTAATATGAACAGAGGTTCCCTTCATACAAGAAGTTTTAAGCGCATACACTTCTCCGTTTTTAGATACAGATGAGCTGAAAATGGCTTTACGGGCCCGAAAACTTTTCGGGGCTTTCGAGAAACGGGCCCCTGATCGGACCGGATTAACAAAACCTGGATCGGATTGCGTCCGATTGACAAAACCCGGACTGGATCCAAAAAAAATCGGATCACTATAAATTTCTGTCAAAGTAGTCACTTAACATTTCATGATCAAGTTTTGGCCTAGAAATATGACGGCCTTTTTTCGCAGCTCAGGGAAGCAAAGTTGTAATGGTTCTTTTTCGTATAAGATACTCCACAGGCGCCCCAAGCTCACGACACTAAAGGTATAGTTGTTTCGCGTAGACAGGCATAAAAAAAGCTACAGAAAACAGACGAGGTAAGTTTACATACTTTATGTTTTTGAAAACTATACATAAAAATGCCGTAAGAAACACATTTGTGGCCTTCCACACTGTACATAGTTTTTTTAAATTTATTTTTAAAACATTATGGTAAATTACTTACCCATTATTGTAAATAGTTGCCGAAAATGCTTTTGAGGAGCAATTATTAAAGATTATCGTTATCATAACGAACGTTTTGATCAAACGCTATGGCGGACTCCATACACTGTTTTATAGAGCGCTCAAAATCGACGGTCGGAAAAAGGCTGGGCGGTGAAACGGTCAGTCCGCTCTTGCTCCAATGTGTGATACGGAGAAGGACTGGCACAAGCGCTCCTTCGACACTCCCGGTGGCCAAAAATCTCCTCTCGACGAACCGGAAATGAAATTTTTTTTCTTCCTTTTTAACCCACCTGTAACGTATTAAAAAAGGCCTTTTTGATATGTTTGGCCCACTACTGAATACTATTTTGTCTGTTAGAATATCACTTAAAGGCGGACAATTTCGAATATTCTTGACGTTTAAGGTTATTCCTCACAATTGCACTGCGCATTCCTTTTCTGCGCATAATTTATGGCGTCATTTAGCGCGCCCGCGTGCACGTGCACATGAAAACATGGCGGATTTGCCTTGATATTGAGCGCTGTCAGTTGGAAAATGGCTATAGCTCACCAACGAGCACGGGCACCCCAACTTTTTTTTCAGTCATTGTAATCAACTTATCATAAACTTTGCTTGAGGAAAGACTGATCTGATTCCTTTTGCTGAAAATTGAATAAATAACGAAAATAGCAAGTAAACTGTGGTCTTTTCTATTTTGCCCTGTGGTAACCACGTCAAGAAATTTGGTTGAAATTTTAATCAAGAATTCAGCTTTCTGTCTAAATCAAACTTAAAACGTTTATTTGTGTCCGATACAATGCATCGACTCCAGTTTAATGCGTGTTCTTATGAGTCTCGGTCACAAAAATTTACAATTATTACTGGGAATGCGTTCTTGTAATAAGCATTAAATAATGCAAAAATGGTTCATTTTCAATGCCCCAGTGCTCCTTAATGAGTATGGGCACCCCCCTTTTTTATTTCAAAATTGAAGTTCTCATATGATAAATATTTAGTGGGCAAAGTTTGAACGAAAATCTATTGTCAGTTTTATTTCAGGGGAATTACCTTAAATCAAGTTTTTAATGCCAGATATAGTCATCTGATATGGATACAAGTTAAAACGCGTGTTTTAACATGTTTATTTAAAGGGAAAAAGAAACGAAAA
>JAHPZR010000344.1:0-22500 GCA_019787425.1 Platygyra sinensis | reverse complement strand
ATTGTTCAAGCTCTTCCGCCCCCGGACACACCCTAAATGACCAGCCAATCACAGTGTTAGAAAAACAATGGTGATCACGGCGCATTGTGGGCCAAATCTTACATGTAAAACATCCAAGGTCTTGTTCTCATCCCTAAAAACGGAGAAATTACTTCTTTGGGACTTAAAATAGAAAGGAAAAAACATGGGAAAAAATGGAATATTTGGCACTGCAGAGTCCTCTCAAACCTTTCTGGTGGAAGAATTTTCCCTTCAACAGCCTCGAATGACATTACGATCTGTGTGCTTTGCATTGAAAACGGATCGCGGATTTAAAGCAGGTTCCTGAACTTGAGAAAACGAAAATGGTAATGTACAGTATTACTACAACGTTGAATTCAACTTTCGGAACGACTGGTAAGGCCACGGCCGATAAAATGACTGGCAAAGTTGTCTGTAAACTCAAGCTTTCGCTTTAGCGTGAAGAATGAATTTCATGCTGTCACGGGATGGTCGAAGTACGTCTGCGAAAGTTTGAACATTTTTAGCTTTTAGATAGGTTTTTCTCCTTATGTTGAATTAAAAGTTATTGGTACTGAACTTCCTGTGCCGTTTCTTTCCTTTGGTTACCTTGATTTGGGAGTTTAAGGTTTAAAATTGAACAGTATTTTGTAAGCTTAATTTCTGAATAATTAATTTACGGCGACCTCCGCGGTTTGTTTGTTTAGTTTATTCGCTTCGCTAAAATCTACATTTTTTAGTCTTCTTCAGCTACTGCAGAACCCCGAGAAAAGAACTTAGTGGGCACTAATTTAACCTGGTTTAAATACGATTTATCTCAAAATAACTGGCCCGTTTCTTTGCTATCTTTTTGATTTATACCCGGGGATTTACAACTTTCATCTTTCATTCGCTGCACTGTATTATTTTGTCTGCGACAAAAGCCCTTGAATGAGCAAAATTCAATGACTAAGTTATTGCCTTCGAACTGTTCGGAGGACAAAACGGAGAAAACATGGGAAAATAAGAGCGAAAGACGCTAGTAAAACAAGAAATCTGATGGGGAATTAGGGACGGGTCGCAGGCAATTTCATGTAGGTGAGGAAGGCCAAGGAGGCAACTTCGGAAACACACGAAGAGCTACAGGGAGCAGATGAGTCCTATTGGACCGTATTTCCAGTTAAATTCACCGAACAATTTTAGGGCGAATCGATCTGTTGTATTCAAATCACTGTACGTGATTGTGTTACATATAGAAAAAACATTCGAGGATCACGTGTTTCAAAGTAACCAATTAGGTAGCCGCGTTCATATTTGAACGCCGGAACGGCTTGAACAATGGTATGGGGACAGGCGGGATTTTTTAGCGATCCTCCCCTCGCACGCAACTCGCGCTCGCCTCGCTTTCGCCTCTGTTCCCCTGAAATACGCAAAAAATTACGCCTGTTCTGCAGGCTATTCTGTCAGTTATAGTATTTTCAAAATCTCAGCCTCGGGTTTATTTTCAAAATATTCTTAAAATTTGGCAAATTTAAGCCCCGATATTCTTATAAAACATATTCTTATAAAAGAGAAAGACTGTGGTGAGTTTTGACCCATAACACGTGACGCATTCAGACACCTCAAATCAGCAAACATATTTGAGTTGGAGGTAGAACATATTTATTTGCCTTTTTGATTATTTACTTTCAAAATTATATATATTTATTATATATGCCTAGCTCCGCGGGAGGGCAAGATGAATCAAACTCTGTGCTGTGATTGGGCACACGGGCGGGCAAGATGGAGCTATCTTGCCCGCTCGGGAATACCCGCTGTGTCCCGGAAGAAAACTTTCCCCGAATTTTATTTTGCGTGTTTATCGACCTCGACTCCTTCCCGGTCCATAAACACGCTAAAACAAGACTTGAGCAATATCCAGCCATCTTGACTGAACAAACTTGGTCAATGACCCATATATATTGACCACATCAAAAGTCAATCATAGAGGATTAATTTGCAAAGAATATCCTCTCTTTTAAACTTTTATCATAATACCAAAATGATTCACCTTTGCCTACGGCCTCTCAATTTTGGCTTTTCTCGTTGTTTTTAAAGACAATTCAAATTAGGCAGCAGGCATTTCTATTACATATGAATGACACATCAATGCGTCCTTACAACGAGCGCGCATTAGCCCAGTAATTATTTAAGGCGTTTGCTATTTTCATTGGCAGGTCGACGCGAAGCGCCGTTTTACTGCCTAGAATGCTTTGGAGAAGGGCAGAGTGCACAGAATGCTAAAGAAAGCTGTAATAAAAACATCGTTTCTGAGGATTGCGTGGAAGAAAACATGATGAGTGGAGTAGGAAGTTTCCAGACAGAAGACGGCTTTCAGTTTAATCGTGGATGTTTGACAAAAGAAGAATAGGCAGCGGAATGTGCAGCCAGCACTAAAGGAACGTGTGTTGTGGCAATGTGTAATACAACCAATTTGTAGTCTTAATGAGCTGCCTGTAACTGGTGGTAATTGAGGGCAATTATTTTCTGAAAAGTGTCTGAAATAACAGAGGAAATAAAATTGCTGATGGTTCAAAAGTTTTTCTTTTAGTTTACCTTAAATCTTTTAACTTTATTATGAGATACAAAATCATGAGGCCTTTCTAGTACTATCACTAATCTTCAGTAGTTTAACGATCATTACATGAAAATAGAACGCAAAATAATATAACTAGAAATTCAAACAATATGCAAAAATCACGTAGCAGGGCACATTGCTAATTCAACGAGAAGCAGTTTGTTCTATCGCATCAACTCGTCCATTTCCATTTCAACCACTAACTGAGGTGTTCTCTAACAAATACTCATTCTTTTTTTATTTTGAAGATTTGCACACATTACGGAAAGAAAACACTATGCTTCTTAATTTTCTGAAATTGATTAATATTGTTATTTCCAGTTGGTTGGTCAGTGCGTAAATTTACTATTCATTTGTAACGACCTCTAAGCTTCTCTAACACAGCCCTATAAACCAATATGTTCAAGTCTATAAAATAAAATAGTAGACTCCAAGGAGGCACTTTCGTTTTTAAATTAAATTATGGCTGCAAAAACCTTTGCAGATACACGTTGATAAGACTCTGATATATTTATAATCAGGAGAGAAGCATTTTCCTACAAACGCAATGTTGGCTAAGAAAGCTACTGAAATTTAGCAGTCTCGTAATAACAAATCGACCGAGTCACCCAACCTTTGTTGATAGAAGGTCTGACCAACCTGAAAGGTAAGACAAAACCACACTGTTAGCTATTAGGGAGAGTAATGTTGATCACTTCATTAATTTTCTCTGAAGCTATTGCAAAATTCATTTCCTTGCACGAACAAAAAAGAGTGTCATGGCGACGACAAAGGTACAGCGCAAAGTAGGGTAGTATTTTGAAGCATAAGTTTGCTCTTTTGAAAACATGTTTTATGAATTGTGTCAATTAATTAGGTCATTTCAGATTTTCAAGAAACCTCAAAGTATTGTTATTTGTGGGAGACAAACACAACTTCACCGTGTTGAAACTTCAATATTACCTAGTCTCAAATTGTATCATCTCAACATTTAACAAACACCTAAGTACCTTTAGATATATTGAAGTTCATCTAATCGCCTTGAGCCAAGTCTAAGGTAACATCATCACCGATGAGTACAAACGGAGCTCAATACTTCACTTCACTAAATTTCTCAGACTCCCTGAGACACCTCATGGCGCGGTTCAAAGATTCACTGGAACTTCTTCCTTCTGTTAGGTGAAGGTAGAAACTCTTCATGAACTCCAAAGTGGCTTCGTCGTCAATTGCCCACAGGGAAACAAGAACAGAACGAGCACCGGCGCCCAAAAAGGCTCGTGCAATGCCAACCACACCCTCAGCCTTAATCTCACCACGCCCACTGTGGCAACAACTTAGCACAACCAGTCCTGCTCGCATTTGAACTCTCATCACATCACTCATTGTAAGCAAGAAGTCTTCTTCAACAAGGATCTGGGATGATCGTGTAGGGTTTGGTGCCAAAGCAATTTCTCCTGTTTCCATTCTACCATGTGCTGCAATGTGCACTAAAGCAGCTGAGGACAGTTTTCTCAACACTTGATCTTTCGTTGCTTCTTTTCCAGTGAGGGGAACAGTGTTGAGTATTTTTCCAATCATCTGTACTTCCATCATTGCAAATGGCAGCTGTTCTAGCTTTAATCCACAATAACGAACTTGCTCTAAGCATGGATCACCCACAAGCAGCGCCCCAGACTTCTTGTGGTAATCTGGTAAACAATCTCTGATCAATTTCAAACTATTCAATGAAGGAATAACCCGGATTTTGAAAGACTCGCTCAAGTACTTTGAATTCGAATCCATAAATGCAGCATAAGGAGCCAAGCACAATGGACCTTCGGGAACAAATATCAGTTCATCACCATTGATCAAGTCTTTGATGGGGCTAATGATGAAGTCATACAATCTTCTTAAAGGATTGGTATCTAAGTGCGTTAGTTGGGGTATGGTCTGATCCCTCATTTTGGACAGGTCTTCCCCACTTTCCCTATCCAATGAACGATCCTCACATTTCACACCACTACTGACACCAATTTTCTCATGAGCCTTTTGAATTAAAGACTCCAACACTCTGCCGGCATTTTCCGTCGAATTACTGTCGCTGATTTGTTTTCTTCTTAATGGAACATCTTTTGCATTTTGAATGATCCAGAAAATTATTTCTGTTTCGTGAACTGCCATAAAGACTGTATCTGAAGGGAGGCAACTTAATGTGTCGTAGGTCATTTTTTCCCCAGTATGTGTTGTTTCAGTTTCGTACTTTGAATTCATAAGATCTCTCAGAGCTTGTGCACGTCCTTCCTCGACCGCAAACAAAGCCTCGACTACGTCACCTTGTTTTAAAATCAGACGCCATAATCTGGTATAGACCACATTATTAACATTGCGGAAGCTAATTGTCCACTCATCTTTACCCTGCAGATGCTGCCTAAGATCATTGAACAATCGAACGCTAGAATGATAACAGTCAAGGGCCTTCTTCGGATAACATTGAGATTCAAAGCAAGCACCAAGATTACAATACGACCTTCCTTCTCCAGCCTTGTCTCCCACTTCTTTGGCAATTTTTAGATGATGTTCATGGTACTCGATGGCTTTCTCAAAATTTCTCAGACTGTCATAAGCGTTGCCAAGATGACCATAGGAGCTTCCTTCGCCAGCCCTGTCTCCCACTTCTTTGGCAACTTTTAGATGATGTTCATGGTACTCGATGGCTTTTTTGAAATCTCCCAGACGGTAATAAGCATTGCCAAGATTAGCATACGACCTTCCTTCTCCAGCCCTGTCTCCCACTTCTTTGACAATTTTTTGATGACGTTCATGGTACTCGATGGCTTTCTCAAAATTTCCTAGACTGTAATAAGCGATGCCAAGATTACCATAGGAGCTTCCTTCTCCAGCTCTGTCTCCCACTTCTTTGGCAGTTTTTAGATGACATTCATGGTACTTGATGGCTTTTTTGAAATCTCCCAGACTGTGATAATTGTTGCCAAGATTAGCATACGACCTTCCTTCTCCAGCCCTGGCTCCCACTTCTTTGGCAATTTTTAGATGGCGTTCATGGTACTCGATGGCTCTTTTGAAATCTCCCAGAAGACGATAAGCAATACCAAGATTAGCATACGAGCTTCCTTCTCCAGCCCTGTCTTCCATTTCTTTGGCAACTTTTAGATGACGTTCATGGTACTCGATAGCTTTTCTGAAATTTCCTAGACAGTTATAAGCGTTACCAAGATTAGCATACGACCTCCCTTCTCCAGCCCTGTCTCCCATTTCTTTGGCAATTTTTAGATCTAGTTCATGGTACTCGATGGCCTTTTTGAAACCTCCCAGAGTGTGGTAAGCAATACCAAGACTACAATACGAGCCTCCTTCTCCAGCCCTGTCGCCCAATTCTTTGGCAAGTTTTAGATCTAGTTCATAGTACTTGATGGCTTTTTTGAAATCTCCCAGGCTGTGATAAGCATTACCAAGATTACCATACGACCTTCCTTCTCCAGCCCTGTCTTCCACTTCCTTTGCAATATTTAGATGACGATCATGGTACTCGATAGCTTTTTTGAAATCTCCTAGACTGTGATAAGCGTTGCCAAGATTACCATAGGAGATTCCTTCTCCAGCTCTGTCTCCCACTTCTTTGGCAATTTTTAGATGGCATTCATGGTACTCGACGGCTTTTTTAAAATCTCCCATATTGCCATAAGCCTTGCCAAGATTACCATAGGAGCTTCCTTCTCCGACTCTGTCTCCCACCTCTTTGGCAATTTTTAGATGACTTTTGTGGTACTCGATGGCCTTTTTGAAACCTCCCAGACGGTGATAAGCGTTGCCAAGGTTAGCATACGACCTTCCTACTCCAGCCCTATCTCCCACTTGTTTGGCAATTTTTAGATCTACAATCCTGGACAAAATTCCTTGGGACACTTGTGTAATTGCACTAATTTTTTGTGTTTTTAAACGGAGTTTTTAAAAAAGGACTGTTATGCGCTTCTTCCCCTCCCCCCGCCCCCCATACAATGTTGTCTGGAGAAATAGAGCGTGTACACTTGTCCAACATTGTAGAGGGGGGGGGGGGGAGGGGGAGAGAGAGGGGCTGAACAAGTGTAGATGAATTCGCGCCTGACTGTTTGCTTGGCGCGTGTGAAAAAGCACCTCAAATGTAAATTTGTCCCAAGACTTTTGTCCATGATTGTCTGAATTTAAGTTAAGAAATAAAATGTCATTTTTCAGTGGTTTTCTACATTCTAAATGTGTTTTTTCTAGACTCTGTGAATAGATCGTTATACAATGACTGTTTCTGAGCTATTTCGTGGTTTATTAACGCATTTTGTTTTCTTTTTTAATTTTTCTCCACGCGAGGTGTAAATCGGAATTTTAAGTGTTCTATCTCAGAATGGCGCGTGCGGTATTTGAAGGGACAAACATGGTTAACGCTAAAAGCAGCAACGGGCATTATAGATCATTGTGTAAAGACAAGAATTTCTGTCGAACAGCGAGCAAAAGCCTTGGTTTTTAAGAAAAACAGAAGGTCTTCGCTCCTGGAAATCGCGCGGAAATGTCAAATCTCGAAGTCAACTGTATCATGAATATGTGATGCATGCAGGCAGTGAGCGTGCATCGCAAACACTACTTTCACCCAAAAGGTACCGAACAAAGCATTTGAAAGTTGTTTCCAGCCTTTGGGAGTCATTTCCCTTTATTTGTTTCCGAAATGACATTTTGTGACATTTTTTGATGTCACGCGCAATGAGTTGGTCCCTTCTTATTTGCATAACTCAACGGTTCTCAGCCACGGTACTCACTTTAAAACCTTAAAATCTGCCTAACTATTTCCAAAAGCTCACATTTAAGACGTGTTAAGTCAACTGTATTTGGAAATCGATCTTCCACACCTTTATTGCTGGGAAAAACTTAATTTTGAGCTCTGCAAACACGGTTCTCATTTTTCATTGTTAAGAATTGTTTTAAAGTTAACTCTTCTATACTGGATTTAGTGAGAACCGTTGCATTTACTGCCAGCGTGCTGTGACATGACTTTTGTGAACTTATTTCCAAAAAGGACCATAACTGCCGTGTTGAAAATATATTTTGGCTGGCATTCTTAGTCGATACTTTGAGGAAATTGAATTAACACTGTCTTTCTTCGCCGCTGAGTACTGCGCGATGACCAGTGAACGCTGACGTCACTACCCGAAGAGTAAAGCGCCTCACTATAATTTGTACTCACTGAAACAAGCTGTAATAACTGTTAAGGTGGTCACTAAGATTGGCTTAAATACCAGATTTGTCGTTTCTAAAAATATTGAAGGATCTGAAGAACTGTACATTAATGTTAACAGTTCGTTACGTATCCAAATCAAGCGACTCCATTATCACCGCCATCACATACAAAAGTTTCTATATTATGTGAGATCAACACCTTTCCCGGCGGGTCCAAAACCATTAAAAAATACGGAAAAGCCGGGTAAAAGCTCTAAGAAATGCCTTTCTTAACTCAGATATTCACACTCTCGGGCCCTAAATGTATTTAGGGCCAAAAAACATCGTAATTGTGCATTTTTCCATGAGACGTAAAAATCAGACAATCCTGGACAAAATTCCTTGGGACACTTGTGTAATTGCACTAATTTTTTGTGTTTTTAAAACGGAGTTTTTAAAAAAGGACTGTTATGCGTTTCTTCCCCCCCCCCCGCCCCCCATACAATGTTGTCTGGAGAAATAGAGCGTGTACACTTGTCCAACATTGTAGAGGGGGGGGGGGGGGGAGGGGGAGAGAGAGGGGCTGAACAAGTGTAGATGAATTCGCGCCTGACTGTTTGCTTGGCGCGTGTGAAAAAGCACCTCAAATGTAAATTTGTCCCAAGACTTTTGTCCATGATTGTCTGAATTTAAGTTAAGAAATAAAATGTCATTTTTCAGTGGTTTTCTACATTCTAAATGTGTTTTTTCTAGACTCTGTGAATAGATCGTTATACAATGACTGTTTCTGAGCTATTTCGTGGTTTATTAACGCATTTTGTTTTCTTTTTTAATTTTTCTCCACGCGAGGTGTAAATCGGAATTTTAAGTGTTCTATCTCAGAATGGCGCGTGCGGTATTTGAAGGGACAAACATGGTTAACGCTAAAAGCAGCAACGGGCATTATAGATCATTGTGTAAAGACAAGAATTTCTGTCGAACAGCGAGCGAAAGCCTTGGTTTTTAAGAAAAACAGAAGGTCTTCGCTCCTGGAAATCGCGCGGAAATGTCAAATCTCGAAGTCAACTGTATCATGAATATGTGATGCATGCAGGCAGTGAGCGTGCATCGCAAACACTACTTTCACCCAAAAGGTACCGAACAAAGCATTTGAAAGTTGTTTCCAGCCTTTGGGAGTCATTTCCCTTTATTTGTTTCCGAAATGACATTTTGTGACATTTTTTGATGTCACGCGCAATGAGTTGGTCCCTTCTTATTTGCATAACTCAACGGTTCTCAGCCACGGTACTCACTTTAAAACCTTAAAATCTGCCTAACTATTTCCAAAAGCTCACATTTAAGACGTGTTAAGTCAACTGTATTTGGAAATCGATCTTCCACACCTTTATTGCTGGGAAAAACTTAATTTTGAGCTCTGCAAACACGGTTCTCATTTTTCATTGTTAAGAATTGTTTTAAAGTTAACTCTTCTATACTGGATTTAGTGAGAACCGTTGCATTTACTGCCAGCGTGCTGTGACATGACTTTTGTGAACTTATTTCCAAAAAGGACCATAACTGCCGTGTTGAAAATATATTTTGGCTGGCATTCTTAGTCGATACTTTGAGGAAATTGAATTAACACTGTCTTTCTTCGCCGCTGAGTACTGCGCGATGACCAGTGAACGCTGACGTCACTACCCGAAGAGTAAAGCGCCTCACTATAATTTGTACTCACTGAAACAAGCTGTAATAACTGTTAAGGTGGTCACTAAGATTGGCTTAAATACCAGATTTGTCGTTTCTAAAAATATTGAAGGATCTGAAGAACTGTACGTTAATGTTAACAGTTCGTTACGTATCCAAATCAAGCGACTCCATTATCACCGCCATCACATACAAAAGTTTCTATATTATGTGAGATCAACACCTTTCCCGGCGGGTCCAAAACCATTAAAAAATACGGAAAAGCCGGGTAAAAGCTCTAAGAAATGCCTTTCTTAACTCAGATATTCACACTCTCGGGCCCTAAATGTATTTAGGGCCAAAAAACATCGTAATTGTGCATTTTTCCATGAGACGTAAAAATCAGACAATCCTGGACAAAATTCCTTGGGACACTTGTGTAATTGCACTAATTTTTTGTGTTTTTTAAACGGAGTTTTTAAAAAAGGACTGTTATGCGCTTCTTCCCCTCCCCCCGCCCCCCATACAATGTTGTCTGGAGAAATAGAGCGTGTACACTTGTCCAACATTGTAGAGGGGGGGGGGGGGGAGGGGGAGAGAGAGGGGCTGAACAAGTGTAGATGAATTCGCGCCTGACTGTTTGCTTGGCGCGTGTGAAAAAGCACCTCAAATGTAAATTTGTCCCAAGACTTTTGTCCATGATTGTAGTTCATGGTACTCAATGGCTTTTTTGAAATCTCCCAGATTGTGATGAGCAATGCCAAGATTAGCATACGACCTTCCTTCACCAGCCCTGTCTCCCTCTTCTTTGACAATTTTTAGATGACTTTCATGGTACTCGACGGCTTTTTTGAAATCTCCCAAACTGTGATACACTTTGCCAAGATTTGCATATGACCTTCCTTCTCCAGCCTTGTCTCCCACTTCTTTGGCGATTTTTATATGACATTTATGGTACTCGATGGCCTTTTTGAAATCTCCCAGACTGTCATAAGCATTACCAAGATTAGCATACGAGCTTCCTTCTCCAGCCCTGTCTCCCACTTCTTTGGCAATTTTTACATCCAGTTCATGGTACTCGATGGCTTTTTTGAAATCTCCCAGACTGTAGTAAGCGTTACCAAGATTACCATACGACCTTCCTTCTCCAGCCCTATCTCCTTTTTCTTTGGCAATTTGTAGATGACGTTCATGGTACTCGATGGCTTTTTTGAAATTTCCCAGATGGCGATAAGCAATGCCAAGATTACTATAGGAGCGTCCTTCTCCAGCCCTGTCTCCCAATTCTTTGGCAATTTTTAGATGACGTTCATAGTGCTCGATGGCTTTTTTGAAATTTCCCAGACTGTAATAAGCGTTGCCAAGATGAGCATACGACCTTTGTTCTCCAGCCCTGTCTCCCATTCCTTTGGCAATTTTTAGATCTAGTTCATGGAACTCGATGACTTTTTTGAAATCTTTTAGAGTTTTGGCATTGTTGATATAACAGGTTCCATCTTCTGTGTTGGCTTTCACACCTTTGGCAGTTCTCGTTAAAGGGTTGGTATTTTTCTATCAGACAAAAACGCATGTCAGTTAATGGCAAAAGCATGTATATTTACCCACAAAGTTTACAAAGTGCTATTTTCGGGATTTACATAGCTGAAACTATCAATATCGGTCCAAAGCAAAGCTTCGGTGTACGTGTTAAACACTTTGTTCTAGCCTGAAATAATAAACTCGCGAAAGTCTTAGGAACTCTTTATTTCGTGCGATAGTGTTGGCAATGAACGGAAGAACTCTACACACAAAAGTAGATAATCTTAAAACAAAACTTGCCACTTAGCGTTCGCGTAAAATTTCTTTTTTTGGGCAGTGCTTGATTGCAAACACCCTAGGATCGTTCCAAATTGTTTATTCGGCTTCAGTGGATGACACCCTAAACGAATACGCATCTCTAATCCAATCGCTACCTTTTTAATTCTTATGGAAAAACAAATCAGATAAAATCAAGAGAGAAGTTTAATATCAGGACTTTAGTGATGGTGCTTTGCGGTTCACTAATGTTGAAATTATGTTTAGGTCCCTGCGCTTAGCATGGATCTAGCGTCTCCTCAAAATGATGATGAATAAGATGATACTTGAAAGGTGAATTAATCTACATAACACGAGCATGGGACAGAGAAAATCTGAGTTCCTGACAGGAATCGAACCCATGACCTCACGAACACCTGGCGGGCGCTCTATCCACTGAGCTGCATACTGCTAGGATTAGCACTGTCGAAGTCATCATGAGTGGTGATAAGTGAATGAAGATGGTGAGTTTTGTGCTCAGTAATAAACGTGAAAGGTGAATTAATCTACATGACACGAGCATGGGACAAAGAAAATCTGAGTCCCCAACAGGAATCGAACCCATGACTTACCAAACACCAGGCGGCTGCCCTATCCACTGAGCTACAAGAACTCATGGAGAGCAAGGTCATGTTAACGATTCCTGTTGGGGACTCTGCGATACTGAGTGCCTTACGGAAAAAAGCCAGGGAGCGTGTTAACTCAACTTTTTATCCAGCAACACCTTATTTCATTAATCCTCGGTCATAACCTTCGACCTCTTGAAACTTAGGTATGAAGATTATCACTGGCTTTTTCTCGATAAAAGGAAGGCTTTGTGCACTGGTCGAATGAAATGGGACCGCAACTTTAATTTGCTCCGACGGCTTTGCCATGGAACCACATCTTTAATAGTGAAGGTTATTTGTAAGAAGAGAATCAACTGAGAGCATTTTACTTTAAGCTAACCTATCGCATTGTCGCTACGAAGAAAGAGCTTTCTTGCTATGGAACTACAAACAAAACTACAATGGGCGACAAAAGTGTTGAGACACTTGGCAGTAAAATTCGATTTTTCTGCGTCTAGGAAACATTCCCCCCCCCCCTTTCCCCCACAACAATGTTGATTTTTCTATTTCTTCGATTGCACAGACCACAACGCCTACACAACATTGAATTGGGGGGCCGGGGGTATAAGAGATTCAACGCTAGATGCAAATAAAATAGAACAAATGTTTAAGAATCGAAAATCGTCTTTTCCTAAAAGTGTCTCAACTACTTTTGTCGCCCATTGTCTGGAGCCTATTTCTGCAAATTGTAGCGATTTCCTTTATATATCTAAGCTATAGCAACTTTATTTTTACAAAAGCGACTAAATGCGTGGTTCAGAGTGATTCCTGACTAAAGAAAAAGTGGGAAGTGTTTTTTTCCTCACCGAAATTCCGATACAAAGACGAAACCTGGTGTATCTCGTTAACAAATGGATCCATATTTAGCCCTCAAGGTGGTGTTTATCGCCACTTTTTCTCTTTTAAAGTGTTCAAAGGGTGTCTACCTCACTTTCATTCAACGCAATTCTCACTATGACATGATGGCTACAAGTGTTTCACTTTTCAGTTGTCATATTTTGACGAAAAAACAGAAATTGCATCGTTCTTTGGCAAAAATCTCTCTATGTCTGACCTTAATACAATACTTTACCATTACAGATGACCTCATAATGACGTCACAGCAACATGTATATATTATTTTGATAACGGCATTGCACTGAGCACATCAAATTTTATATCAACCGATGGTTTTAGTGCTTTTACACTTTTACTGGGCGAGTTTCCAACGGTTTCTCATTGGTAAACCTTTTGCATCGAAAAGTTAATTAATTTATTCTATTTTTAACGCTTCACCATTGATAAAACATTGAGAAGTCATGACATGAAGTTCTAAAGCGTGATAAAACAAGTGATCTTATGTAATTTTGTCCGCTCAACACAATGCTGTTAACGGAATGCTTCTAACACGCAAGTGTGATGTAAAAATGATGCCATTACTCACGGTCAGCTGTCGCTAAACCAATAAAAACGTGCCTTCTGAGCCCAAAAGTTAGTTTTATAACATAGTGTCTCATTTTAATTCCTATTCTACAAAGTTTTTGTTTCTTTTTTCCAGTTCAGCTTGGAAAAACGATTATATAATGCAGATAAATGCAGTTTTTTCACTGGTAACCACGATTAACCACGATTAACCACGGGTAACCAAATGATGGTTAAAAGGATACTATTAATATTGATTTAGTCAGTTCATGGTTACCCGTGGTTGACCGTGGTTTATCGTTGATTTTTCTGCACAGCGGTTGTTTGAATTACTCCAAGATAGCCTACTTTGGGAGTACCACCGGAAGTTTGTAATTCAACAATTACTCTCTTATTTCATTCCTTTTTCGGGGAGAAATAAGGTGGAGATGACCAACACCCTAAATTGGCGATGTCACGCACGAATGTCACGCAAGATTACACTTCCAAAAAAAGCGATAATTTCCTTAAATTTTTGTACTGATGAGTAAGCTTGCCATAATTTTCCCATACGAAGAACCCAAATCCCGGAATAAAGCGACGGCAGGCATTTCAATTAAGTAGTACACCGGCTATTGTACCAGAAACAAATTTACTGTTTCAGACAATGGGCGACAAAAGTGTTGAGACACTTGGCAGTAAAATTCGATTTTTCTGCGTCTTGGAAACATTCCCCCCCCCTTTCCCCCACAACAATGTTGATTTTTCTATTTCTTCGATTGCACAGACCACAACGCCTACACAACATTGAATTGGGGGGCCGGGGGTATAAGAGATTTAACGCTAGATGCAAATAAAATAGAACAAATGTTTAAGAATCGAAAATCGTCTTTTCCTAAAAGTGTCTCAACTACTTTTGTCGCCCATTGTAGACGTATTGCTGTTACAAATGTAAAGTTCCTTTAAATAATTGTTAAAGTAAGTAGGGTAAAGAAGCTGTCTTGTACTGCAAGTCGAGTTAACAGCTCTGTTGTATTGTAAGTACTATATGTAGCTTTTATGCTACTGTTTTAGTGTAAAGTAGCAGCAAAAGTACTGTAAAGTGTAAGCAAACATAATAAAATAAACCAAAAAAAAAGGGAAAAAACAAAGTATCTCAATTTTGCCCTTGGATCGCGATGGCTTTTTTTAAAGCCTAACATTAGAATTATAATAATATGCTGACAATTATTTCAGGGCGCTGCTAATCCGTATACTCTTCTATATATAACCATGCTCCGCTGAAGAAGAAAAGAGTGAAAGGAACCTCTTCCCCCTGGATTACTCCAGAACTAAAAAGGCTAATGTTTCAGAGAGACAAACTCAAAAAATTAGCCTCAAGGTTCCCAACAGATGGCAATTGGACTTCTTACAAACATATGAAGAATAAGGTTAATTATGAAATTAAGAATGCTAAAATGAACTATTACAATGCCTTCTTCAAAGATAACCGCAGAAACATAAAGAATACTTGAAAAGGAATTAATAGACTAATTGGAAATGAACCTAAATTTAATAAGATAACTCAGCTGGACACTGGGGATACTGTAAATACTGACCCCATCGAAATCAGTAATATACTCAACACACATTTCTCCAAAATAGGACCTTCCTTAGCCTCTGAAATTAAAGATACATCCAGTAATTTTACTGATTTTATTATCCCTGCAGAACACATTTTTAATTTGGCAAAAGTATCATGCCAGGAGGTCTTCAATTTAATTCAGAAAATACCGAGTAATAAAGCCAGTGGTCTCGATAACATCCCAGCACGTCTCCTGAAAGAAGCGTCTCCTATAGTTACTCGCAGTCTAACTTTCATAATAAACCAGTCAATTACCACTGGAATATTTCCAAATGCTTGGAAACGAGCTAAAGTTACGCCAATACTTAAAAAAGACCTCAGGACTGATCCTAACAACTACAGACCTATCTCAGTTCTGCCTGTAGTAAGTAAATTAATTGAAAGAGTTGTTTTTAATCAATTATATGAATATTTAAATAATAATAACTTGTTAACTGAATCACAATCTGGCTTCAGACCTAATAGTATGTTTTCCACTGAAACAGCTTTACTTGAGGCTACGAATGAATGGCTATGGAATATTGACAACAGTCTCTTAAAAGGTGTGATATTCCTGGATTTGAAAAAAGCTTTTGATACCATGGATCATACTATCCTTTTGGGAAAGCTTAAACTCTATGGGGTCAGTTCTCAATCTCTTAACTGGTTCCAGTCCTATCTATCTGATCGAAAGCAACAAACGTTTATTGATGGAGTTCAATCTGATTTCTGTAATATAACATGTGGTATTCCACAGGGGTCTATTTTAGGCCCTCTCTTATTCACTATTTATATTAATGATCTCCCTTCATGTAATTTGTTTTCAAAACCCAGAATGTATGCAGATGATACTACCCTTACCACGTCTGCAGAAGACCCATGTGTCCTTGAACATAAAATGAATTATGATATGAATTTAATCCAGTCATGGCTGTCAGCAAACTTTAAATGTTAAGAAGACTAAATACATGCTTATAGGGAGCCAATTTAAGTTATCCCAAATAAATAGTGACTTCACAGTCCAAGTCAAAAATACACCCATAGAAAGAGTACGTAAACATAAATCCCTTGGAGTTCAAATTGATGAATCTTTGAACTGGCGCCCACACATTGATACCATTTCAAAGAAAATATCCGCTGGTATTGCTATTTTAAGGCGTGTAAGTCATTTTATACCTTTGATATTAGAGTGAATATGTACAATGCACTGGTAATGCCATATTTTAATTACTGTGGTGCCGTATGGGGTAATATCAATAAGGGACTAGCAGACAAACTTCAAAAGCTGCAGAATAGGGCTGCTAGAATTCTCACCTATTCTAACTATGATGTTCGCTCAAGTGTTTTGTTGGATGAGCTTGGCTGGGAAAGGCTAGAATATGTAAGACTTAAACAGTTGGCTGTGACAATGTATAAAATCCATAATAATCTTTCCCCAGCGTATCTGAGGGGGATCTTTACCAACACCTCAAATGTACATTCACACAATCTCAGAAATTCTGAGATGAATTATTATGTCCCCAGACCCAGAACTGAGTCTGCAAAAGGGAGCCTACACTACAGAGGATCTGTTCTGTGGAACAAGATTCCCTCAGAGATTAGAAAACTGTCTAGTTTAAATGTTTTTAAAACTTCATTTCATGGGAAAGATTTTTTCTAACACACCTTGACCCATTGTAACTCTTATCATTCATAATGTAAGTTTTTGTATTTTTAACATTATAGTCAGTAGTTCCTTGGAGTATTTTAGTCTAGTTTTAAACACGATTCCTAGGAAGACCATGTAAAGTGATATGATTTCGTGTATAAATAAAAATTGATGATGATGATGTATAAGAGTGGCTGGTTTCTTAACATAAAGGAGAGACGTCAAAATGCTTGCGTTTTGCTGCAAGCTGCTTTTGTATAGTTTAACAATATAGTTACATAAAGAGTGAAATAATGAACACAAGGTAAGATAGAAAATAAAATAGCCAAGAAATAGCAGTTAACAATGTGCAATCTTGGACAGAATAAAATAAAAGATAAGTCCGGCATTATTTAATCTCTTTAAAGTCAATAACATATTTTGCTCTAGCATTACTCACCTGGCCCTTCACAGAGGGAGTTTCTTGTAATTTAACTCTATCTCTAACACATCTGGCTCGTAAATCTAGTAATGTCTTGTTAGTCTGGTCAATCTGCTTAGGGTTAAGGCATATGACTTAATAAAAATATATTGACATTTATAATCCATCATAAGTGGTCACTTGAATGAAAATTTTCCAGCTTAATTTGGGGAATATCCGAGTGATGTTCCCCAATCTTCAAAACTGCGCGTGTTACAAAAATTACTTGAAGCAGAATAAAAACAATAGCCTGCATTTGGCGCGAAAATATGATCGGATATTTGTCAATGGACATTATATGCTAGCTTCTCGGAACCAATAATGTCCGGCGTGGACAAATTTCCGAACATATTTTTCGCACCCAATAGAGACTGTTGTTATATATACACAATAATTCGTTCAATAGCATACAGTTATATCTATAATTTTTTTTTCCAAGAGGGCACGGTAACGAATCCTGCAATCTGATTGATTCTTTAGCACGGTGCGGATTTTCCTATCTCCGGCCACGGTCTCGGTAATGTTTTCATATCGGGTATTATCGTCGTGTTGATCAATTTTCGCGAATGGACTAGCGGTAATCGTTAAACTTTGCCCTTTTTACATCGCCATCGACGGTTACTACATAAGACTATCTCTATTCACTTAAAAATGGCAATGGAAGACACTGCAAGTAAATTCAAACAAGTGTTTTATTTGTGAGAGTACTTAGTTTGTTGCTTGGGAATGCCTGATTTCAAGTGATTTGCAACGACTGGCAGAAATTGTTTTTGTAGTCAACTTCAAACTTTGAGCAAAATTTCAACATTTTCAAGACCTCGCTCACCACCTGTGTGAGACATTCGTGTGTAATCATTCTTTGCGTTCCTAATGTAAGATTCCTGTGAAGATACGTAGATACATAGATAGCTATATGGTTCAGGCAACTTGCGGGTTATTACATTTTGATCACGAAAGACAGGTATAAAACTGACGATGAATGGACGACGCTTTTGCTATTGATTTGGGAAATACGAGTAACCACGCTGTACAGATTCAAGACACTTAATTTTGTGTCCGCGGGGACTGGGATGAGGACCTTAGAGACTACTCAAACATTTGTATAGTAGCAATTTGTGACAGGCCGTTTTCAGCATCTTATTTCGTTGGTGTCTGAGCCCTCGCTTCACGCAATTAGCACGCACTTAGATTAAATTTGGCAACAAATAACAGGCTGAACAAGTTAGAGTCATGGGTTTCAGTCACGCACAAAAAACAAAAGGTGATAATGAGTAGATTAAAAACTGACCTCTAAGGCGCATTTTCTGCGAATAAGCAAATAGGTGTAACCTGTATATGTATATGTACCACCTCTCTGTATATGTACCACCGTGAGTCAGATAAGGGCATCAGGCCAGATCGAATGGGCTTCCTAATGCTTCCGGAAGAGCAACGTTTGCGGCATATCTGTTATTTTACATTTTAGGCTTAGCATGGGGACAGCCTGTATACATCCAGAATTGAATTGCCCGGAACTTATTCTCGCTGACTGGTTTTAGATTCCTCTTATATTAGTATTATTTGAAATAATTATTTTCAACCCATGAAATAGTCTATAGCACCAAACAACAGATTAAAGTTTAACTTGTATTAAATACAGAGCCGCGTAAACGTCCCTGAAATGGAATACATTGAATTCTAAACTGTGCGACAATCTGTTTTGATAAAGGGTTGTAAATACTAGCACAAGGAAAATCTAGGGGTCGCAATGAACCGATTAAAAACCATCATATAATGCGTACTTTCCGAGAAAAATCGTAACAATCAATAAGAAATAAGGGTGGGTGGAATCGAATTTCTTTAGTAAAGTAAACCGCAGTGAAAATGTATGCTATGCTTACATTACACTTGCTTGATTTGGCAATGGATGTCTTCGCGCAAGTGACACGAGACAACCCAGGCTGAGGACCTTAGATTCACTATACGGACCTCCCAACCAGTAAACAACATACACATCTTTGCGAAAAACTAACCTAAGCATTGCAATGTAAAACTAAAAATTGACAAATAACGTGGCGGGTGGACATTTATGTAAATTAGCAAACATAACAGTTGAAAAATGCTGTACACGGCTCAGTAATTAAATGCCTGACTTATTTCGTGATTGCATCAATCGAAGGCTATTTTTTGTAAGCAACTTGTATGAGAATACGGCTCGCAGTGGTATAAAGGGATTTGACCTCAGGTGTGAGTCAGAGTGAGAAGTAAGCTATTGAGTACATAGAAATTGAATTTCAAACTCCATATTCTTTCCTGAAACGATTCTTCCTTTAAGTCTGAGATGGCTACCCGTTTCTCCTCACAAGCATTTCAATCAAATTGCCCCTTGAAGGGACAACTCATATCCCAAGAATGTACAATGGAGAAGGGGTTTGGTAGAAGCCCTCCTTTGGTTTTTAGCTACCATACCCACAGCTATTGCGCTTCTTGAAGCCCTGTTATTGTTTTTTTTTTTTGTATTAAGTAACACTTTATTATTACAAACACAATACTTACAATACAATATGAAACACCACTTACACTAATTACAATCTGCTTGTTTACATTACTCTTCTTACAGTCACTACTAATTACACTACTTACAATATCCAGCTCTATTAACAACACAATCGACTGATTATACTATTACATACAAAAAGTACTATTTTCTTCTAACATTGCACAATGGCACGTACCAGCGTTGGCGACGCCCAGTTAATTCTCTAACAAAAATAAACTACAATAAACTGATAAACAAGGAAGAATATGAGATCTAAGTTTATGCATTGGTCTTCCATTTTTTTTCCCTAAAAAAAAGAGGGCAAACACAAAATTATATGAGAAACTCCCATCTAATTTGAAAATCGCGAAGCTTTCTGTTTCTTATAGCAATTATTTTTTCAACTTGTTTCTTAACTTCAACCTTGTGCAGAAACAATCTAAATATTGGGGAGGTGTTATTTTTTCTACATTCCCAAATAGTTAATTTCCCTAAAATTATCAAATAATTTAACAAATCGTTCCTCTGAAGTAAGCCAACCATAATATCCTTTAAAGACAAAATTAAATATTCGCCACTAAGGTCAAACCACCAGACTGTAAATACGTTCCAAAAAGCCCGCACAAAGGAGCAGTTAAAGAAGAGGTGGTACAGATCTTCCGTATAGGTTCCACAAAAAGAACACTTATCCGAATCACTTAAACCTATTTTGAACAATTTGTCGTTCGTAAACAAAATGAAATTCAATACTCTGTACTGAAACGACCAAACATACGTTTCGCTCGCAACAAGATAAGGAATAGAGAAAACTTCCTGCGCATTTGAAAGCTCAAAATCCGCTGTCAACTTTTTAAAGCCATTCGGGATTCTCGCTTTACTTGATATCATCGTAGAATAAAACTGTTTACACTTTGCCGTATATGCATTAAAATATTTAGACTTATAATCAAAATTCATAGGATCAAGATTACCCGCTGCGGGGATGGAGCAGGAACTTTTTGATTTCATATTAGTAATAGAAGATCTCAAGGCTGTCCAAGTCAGAAAATTAGTGTTAAGTCCTTTTTGCTTAAAGGATTCATAAGAACGCACATTGTCAACATCGAACTGTAAATCATTCAAATAAGTTATGCCCTTGTCAAAATATGTTTTATAAAAAACAGGTTTATTATTTATTCGTATATCCTTATTATTCCAAATTACATTTTGAGAATAATTCACATCAGAAAAGGAGCATCTAAAATCCGCCCACCATCTAAGAAGCTGTAAGTAAAACTTACTAAGAGTTAAGTCAAGATCATTTACGTCATAGTTACATCTAAAAAGAAAACATCCTCCGTATTTTTTTAAGTTGTATTTGAGATAAGAAATCCAGGGCCCTTCCTTCTCATCTAAGAGACGCGGAATCCAAGACAATCTTAATGCTTTAATATGTAGCTCAAGGTCTGTGAGATTCAGTCCACCATTCTCTAAAGTATTTATCACAGAAAGCCTTGTGACTTTATCAGGGCCTTTCCATAAAAATTTGTAGATCATTTTCTCCATCTGTTTAATAATTTCGGGTGGGGTTTCTATTATTGAAGACACATATAATAATTTTGGGATGAGGAAAGATTTTATAATTGTTACTTTGCCAAATAGGGAGAGACCTCTGAGTTTCCATAAGTTAATCATTTTTTGAACTTCATTTAATCTATCCTGGAAATTTTGTTTCATAACTTGTTCTTGATCACAGGAGAAGTGAATACCTAGGGTCTTCACACCTATACACCACTCAAGGCCCAGAGGTGTTTCTAAAGAGTTTTTGTTTTTTCCAACCCACATAGCTTTGGTTTTAGAAAGGTTCATTTTTAAGCCAGAACATTTATCAAAGTCATTAAGGATTTGTATTACTTTTTCGACTGATGAAATATTTGCTAGAGTAGCTGTCATGTCGTCGGCATAGAACAAAGACTTAGTTTCATCTTCCCCAATTTTTATGCCTTCAATATTCTCATTTGTTCTTATAGATATCGCCAAAATTTCAATGGCAATTAGAAATAAATAAGGCGACAGAGGGTCTCCCTGCCTAACACCCCTTTCTAGTTGAAAAGGAGAAGAGAAAAAACCATTGTTAAGAACACAACTTGACAGGTTATTGTAAAACGTTTGAATCCACTTTATGAAGGAGGGTCCGAAATTAAAACACTCTAATGCTTTATAAAGAAATTCATGTTCTATGGAGTCAAAAGCTTTTTCAAAATCAATAAACAATAAAACACCTGGTAACTGTAATGATTCAGTATGAGCGATAATGTCTAAGATTGAACGAGCTGTTTCTCCGATAAACCTACCCTTCATAAAACCGGATTGATTTGCATGGATTACAGAGGGAAGAACATTTTTCATTCTATTTGCGATGACCTTAGTTGCGATTTTTGAGTCGACATTAATCAACGAGATTGGTCTCCAATTTTCCAAAAAAATCCTGTCCCTTCCTTTTTTGTCGATCAAGGTGATGATCGCCTGCTTTTGAGAATTTGACATTTGCCCTAGCTCAAAAGAATAATTAAAAACTTCAGTCATTAATTCACCAACAGAATTCCAGAAAACTTTATAAAATTCAGCAGGAATTCCATCATTTCCAGGCGTCTTCCCCGTGTCAAATGTATCAAGTGCTTTAACACATTCCTCTATGGTTATTTGACCCTCACAGCTTAATCTTTCCTCTTGCGATAGTCGTGGAAGATTCGAATTTCCAAAAAAGTGATGAAATGAGTCAGATTGGTCTACCTTCAATTTGCTACTATATAAGTTCTTGTAATACTCCGAAGCGGAATCCAATATTTTTTGATAGTTTTTAGTGATGACTCCACTTAAACAGAGCTTTCTTATGTGTTTCCTGGTGTAATTTCTCTTTTCTAAACTCAAAAAATATTTTGTACTCTTTTCGCCATATTCATACCACCTCGCCCTGGCACGTACAATTAATCCATTAGCCTTTTCCTCATAAAAAATTTTCCAAGTCCGCTTTGCATTCATCAAGAATTTTT
>JAHPZR010000342.1:0-50980 GCA_019787425.1 Platygyra sinensis | reverse complement strand
TCGTTACATCTCCCTTCCTAAGTCTAATAGTTCAGTAAATGCAGACAGAACGTTGATAATAAAAAAAGAAAGATTCAAATAACAATGTTCAAATCTGCCTTAGAAAATCTCGTACATTAAGCGCCTCTGCACAACTATACATAACAAAGCCAAAATACGATGTAAAAAAAGGCACAAGGAAGAGTCAGTGTCTTATTTCAGCACTCGTAATCTTTTAGCCACACTGGGGGGCAGCAGTCCTGCACTGGACGACCTTCAGTGTGCAGCCCTGAAACCAGTGGTGATGATGGTGTCATTGGCTGTGGCAGCTCAGCTGGGCTTGACTCAACCAGTTCAGTAGGATCGGTCATGTCGAGGTGTCTCCACTGACTCCGGTAACTCCTCAGGTGTTGCTCTGAGACATTTGCGGTTCCGATGATAATGTTTTCCGTTCACCTCAACCAAGTAAAAACGGGTCCCCTCCTCTCCAATGACGCACCCCAATGACCATTCTTTCTCACGTGGCAATTGCATTCTAATGGCATCACCATCAAGCAATTTTGGCAGTTCGTGCAAGTGACGATCATAGTAGTATTTCTGCTTCTGCTTCCTAATCTTGATCTTTTTGGGAACATCAGGTATCACCTGTGGAGTGAACAATTGCTTGGCTACTGGAAGACAGGTGCATGTTTGCCTACCATATAGTAGCTGAACAGGAGAAGCATTCATACCCTCAGTTGGTGTGTTGTGCCACTCAAAGTAACGCCAGCAGGGGATCACGCTTATCAGCTCGGGCTTTGGTCAGCAATGACTTACAAGTCTTAACTGCATTTTCAACACAACCATTACTTTGTGTGTGATAAGGGCTTGATGTGACGTGGTGTGAAAATCCCATTCCCGGTCACAGGAATACCATGCCTGGAAAACCACGCCTTTAGGACGGTGATAACACGGGTGCTGGTCGTGCTACTCATATCTTGCACTTCAAAATAGCCAGAGTAGTAATCAACAGCTATCAAAAATGATTGCCCGTCCAGCACAAACAGATCAACACCAACTTTCCCACATGGCAAATTAGGCACACCAAGAGGCTTTAACCCTTTAATGCCCAATAGTGACTTATAGATTATACTCTGTCTAATGCCAGACGATTTTACTCGTCAAAGGGAGACCTCTTGGGCACTAAAGGGTTAAGGGCTCTTTACATTGTTCGGGCTGATAACTGTGGCAGATTCCACACCTAGACAAGTGATCTTTGAGCTGGGCAGTGACTCCAGGCCAGTAAACAATGTCTCTGGCACGACGCAATGTTCCTTCTATTCCAATATGTGATTCATGGAGGCTCTTTACAATGCCAGAACGCTCTTTAAATGGTATCACAAGGCGATGGCCCTTGTATACCAATCCATCTTCTATGGTCAGCTCACCACGGCTGTTCCAATCCAGCTCAATTACTTGCCTCCGACACCTGTCATATTTGTGAGCTCCTGGCAGGGTCTCTGGCCAACCCTCACGAATAACATCAGACAGAATCTATAATTCTTCATCCTTGGCAGTCTCCTCGCGCAGCTTTTCCAGACGAGTGGGGGACACTCTCAGATCTTTGCCATGTTCAATCTGCTGTAACTCAAGAGCGAACAGTCGTTCTCTGATAGAACGGACGTCACTGTCCTGGGTCTGACTCACTAGTTCATTTTCCAAGTACACGCGAATTTATGTGTTGGCCAAGAACATGGTCTCTCCTTTCTTGTATTCCACTTGGATGTCATAGTTCTGCAGGCGGAGGCGCATGCGTTGGAGGCGTTGTGGCGAACTGTGGATTAATCTCTTGAATATGGTTTCCAGCGGCTTGTTGTCTGACTGCACAATTACATTGCTCCTTCCAAAAATGTACTGATCAAATTTCTCACATGCATAAACTATGGCAAGTAGCTCTTTTTCAATCTGAGCATAGTTTTGTTCAGTTTGAGTCATCACACGAGAGCTGTAAGCTACTGGGCGCTCCTCTTGTAACAGAGCTACACCAAGTCCACTTTGGGAAGCATCGAATTGAATGACCACTGGCTTATTCACGTCATAGTAGGCAAGAACAGGTGCAATTTCCTTAACATGGGCCACAGCATCAGTATGACTTTGCAGCCAACACCACTCAGCATCTTTTTCAGTGAGTTTTCTCAAGACTTTTGTTTCTTCGGATAGACGAGGGAGGAAACTTTGCCAAGTAGTTCACCATGCCCAGTAACCTACGTAAGGACTAAACATCAGTGGTGTCTGGCATCCCCACAATTGCCTCAACCTTGTGTGGATCTGGTTTCAGTCCCTCAGGGGTTAGAATGTGTCAGATGAAAGGAACTTCTTGCTCTCTCAGTCGGGCTTTCTTCTTATTCAACTTCAGGTTTCTCTCACGGCAGTGGTCTAGGAAGGCACGCATATTTCCGTCATGGTCTGTCTGTCACTCAGCAGGCATGTTGCCAAATCCAATGATCACAAAATCATCTGCAATTACCTCCACTCCTTTAAGCCCCTCAATGTGTTCTCGCATTTTGCACTGTCAAACTTCCAGTGCACTATTGATGCCGAATGGCATTCGCTTCCCACGGTAGCGCCCGAATGGGGTGTTAAAATTAATGTTAAAAACTACTGGACTCATCGTCAAGTTCCACTTGCCAGAAACCATTACTGGCATCAAAAACACTGAACAGTTTTGCGCCATTCAGTCTAGTTACAATTTCTTCAATTGTGGGCATCGGGAAATGTTCACGCTTTATGGCAAGATTTCAGATCCCCGGGATCCAAACAGATGCGTAACTTGGTTTCCCCCTCAGCTTCAGTGGATGGCTTGCTCACCACTAGCATACTTGATACCCAGTCGGTAGGATGGTCAACTTGTTCAGTTATGTTGGCAGCTACCATTTCTTCGAGTTTCTGCTGAACTCACTCAGTCATTGCAACAGGTAGCTGCCAACATAACTGAACAAGTTGACCATCCTACCGACTGGGTATCAAGTATGCTAGTGGTGAGCAAGCCATCCACTGAAGCTGAGGGGGAAACCAAGTTACGCATCTGTTTGGATCCCGGGGATCTGAAATCTTGCCATAAAGCGTGAACATTTCCCGATGCCCACAATTGAAGAAATTGTAACTAGACTGAATGGCGCAAAACTGTTCAGTGTTTTTGATGCCAGTAATGGTTTCTGGCAAGTGGAACTTGACGATGAGTCCAGTAGTTTTTAACATTAATTTTAACACCCCATTCGGGCGCTACCGTGGGAAGCGAATGCCATTCGGCATCAATAGTGCACTGGAAGTTTGACAGTGCAAAATGCGAGAACACATTGAGGGGCTTAAAGGAGTGGAGGTAATTGCAGATGATTTTGTGATCATTGGATTTGGCAACATGCCTGCTGAGTGACAGACAGACCATGACGGAAATATGCGTGCCTTCCTAGACCACTGCCGTGAGAGAAACCTGAAGTTGAATAAGAAGAAAGCCCGACTGAGAGAGCAAGAAGTTCCTTTCATCTGACACATTCTAACCCCTGAGGGACTGAAACCAGATCCACACAAGGTTGAGGCAATTGTGGGGATGCCAGACACCACTGATGTTTAGTCCTTACGTAGGTTACTGGGCATGGTGAACTACTTGGCAAAGTTCCTCCCTCGTCTATCCGAAGAAACAAAAGTCTTGAGAAAACTCACTGAAAAAGATGCTGAGTGGTGTTGGCTGCAAAGTCATACTGATGCTGTGGCCCATGTTAAGGAAATTGCACCTGTTCTTGCCTACTATGACGTGAATAAGCCAGTGGTCATTCAATTCGATGCTTCCCAAAGTGGACTTGGTGTAGCTCTGTTACAAGAGGAGCGCCCAGTAGCTTACAGCTCTCGTGTGATGACTCAAACTGAACAAAACTATGCTCAGATTGAAAAAGAGCTACTTGCCATAGTTTATGCATGTGAGAAATTTGATCAGTACATTTTTGGAAGGAGCAATGTAATTGTGCAGTCAGACAACAAGCCGCTGGAAACCATATTCAAGAGATTAATCCACAGTTCGCCACAACGCCTCCAACGCATGCGCCTCCGCCTGCAGAACTATGACATCCAAGTGGAATACAAGAAAGGAGAGACCATGTTCTTGGCCAACACATAAATTCGCGTGTACTTGGAAAATGAACTAGTGAGTCAGACCCAGGACAGTGACGTCCGTTCTATCAGAGAACGACTGTTCGCTCTTGAGTTACAGCAGATTGAACATGGCAAAGATCTGAGAGTGTCCCCCACTCGTCTGGAAAAGCTGCGCGAGGAGACTGCCAAGGATGAAGAATTATAGATTCTGTCTGATGTTATTCGTGAGGGTTGGCCAGAGACCCTGCCAGGAGCTCACAAATATGACAGGTGTCGGAGGCAAGTAATTGAGCTGGATTGGAACAGCCGTGGTGAGCTGACCATAGAAGATGGATTGGTATACAAGGGCCATCGCCTTGTGATACCATTTAAAGAGCGTTCTGGCATTGTAAAGAGCCTCCATGAATCACATATTGGAATAGAAGGAACATTGCGTCGTGCCAGAGACATTGTTTACTGGCCTGGAGTCACTGCCCAGCTCAAAGATCACTTGTCTAGGTGTGGAATCTGCCACAGTTATCAGCCCGAACAATGTAAAGAGCCCTTAACCCTTTAGTGCCCAAGAGGTCTCCCTTTGACGAGTAAAATCGTCTGGCATTAGACAGAGTATAATCTATAAGTCACTATTGGGCATTAAAGGGTTAAAGCCTCTTGGTGTGCCTAATTTGCCATGTGGGAAAGTTGGTGTTGATCTGTTTGTGCTGGACGGGCAATCATTTTTGATAGCTGTTGATTACTACTCTGGCTATTTTGAAGTGCAAGATATGAGTAGCACGACCAGCACCCGTGTTATCACCGTCCTAAAGGCGTGGTTTTCCAGGCATGGTATTCCTGTGACCGGGAATGGGATTTTCACCACGTCACATCAAGCCCTTATCACACACAAAGTAATGGTTGTGTTGAAAATGCAGTTAAGACTTGTAAGTCATTGCTGACCAAAGCCCGAGCTGATAAGCGTGATCCCCTGCTGGCGTTACTTGAGTGGCACAACACACCAACTGAGGGTATGAATGCTTCTCCTGTTCAGCTACTATATGGTAGGCAAACATGCACCTGTCTTCCAGTAGCCAAGCAATTGTTCACTCCACAGGTGATACCTGATGTTCCCAAAAAGATCAAGATTAGGAAGCAGAAGCAGAAATACTACTATGATCGTCACTTGCACGAACTGCCAAAATTGCTTGATGGTGATGCCATTAGAATGCAATTGCCACGTGAGAAAGAATGGTCATTGGGGTGCGTCATTGGAGAGGAGGGGACCCGTTTTTACTTGGTTGAGGTGAACGGAAAACATTATCATCGGAACCGCAAATGTCTCAGAGCAACACCTGAGGAGTTACCGGAGTCAGTGGAGACACCTCGACATGACCGATCCTACTGAACTGGTTGAGTCAAGCCCAGCTGAGCTGCCACAGCCAATGACACCATCATCACCACTGGTTTCAGGGCTGCACACTGAAGGTCGTCCAGTGCAGGACTGCTGCCCCCCAGTGTGGCTAAAAGATTACGAGTGCTGAAATAAGACACTGACTCTTCCTTGTGCCTTTTTTTACATCGTATTTTGGCTTTGTTATGTATAGTTGTGCAGAGGCGCTTAATGTACGAGATTTTCTAAGGCAGATTTGAACATTGTTATTTGAATCTTTCTTTTTTTATTATCAACGTTCTGTCTGCATTTACTGAACTATTAGACTTAGGAAGGGAGATGTAACGAGTGTGCTTACATGAAGAGCCAGTCCAGTTTCCCACCTTGCACATCATGTGACCAGTTTTCGTGTGGTCAGCCATCTTGTAATGCTGTTGTTTGCTCAATGCATTAAATTAGTTTAGTTTGTGAACTCTGTGTTCTACCCGCTTTTCGTTACAAGTTGCTTGTTAGGAAATACACTCATGCGAAACCTCTATTAATACTTATATACACTGTGCTAATGATCGATGTTTCCTGCAAATTGCCACCACTTTTACGAGTTACACATTTTTGTTTTTTTGATCACTAGCTCTTTATTTTTGTTAGAGTATGTCCAGAGTAAACATAATTTTATCCTGAAAAAAATGAAGCAAGATAAAAAGAATCTTGCATTTCCTGTCCAATTTTCTTTCAAAGAACATTTGCTGGGATAAATGCACAGCAAATTGGCAAGCCACAGGTTTGCTTGGCTTGATTATCTGCTATCTATAAAGTGGAACATTATTACAAAAAATATGGTCTTGAAGTTTTCGTTTATCGGATGATACAAGTTCTACTTGTGTACCATAACATTTTGATACACTCTACACTATATAAATACATGGCCTATCAAAAGCTTGACCTTTGCAAAACATGACAAAATTCCTCGTTACAAGTACTTATATGAGTGCTGGAAAAAGTTATTTCCCTCACGCAAGCTCTAACGTTGGGGAATTCAAATCTTATGAGTAGGATTGTTAGCAAAGCAATCATGATCAAAACTTGCAGTTATGACTAATTCTTCACTATTGAGAGGTTGATGTTTCTGAAGGTTTCAGCTCAGGAGTTTCAAAGTTTTCCATAGGTTGGGTTGGATGCTGGTCACGTCTCTCTTTTTGATCTTCATAATTCCAAGTTACTGGTGATGCATACCCTGTGATAATTTGTTCTTCTTCAAGGCTAATGAGAAAGTCCTGGAGATGATCCATGATGCTCTCCTCAACTTGCCTTCATGAACTCTCTGGTGTAGAGTAGATAGGCTGCACTAATGAGAAAAGATATTTATAGTTTGCATCAACTTGGTCTTGTGCACAAGCTGCGTTTACAAACAGGGTCTTGCACCACTTTGGGTTAGAAAGAACAATCTTTGTCAGACCATACAACTGAATGCTTTCCATGAGTTCATTCATAATCACAACTTCCCTTTTAACAATACTGTCTTATGATAATGGCTGAACTATGTCATCAACATTTTTCTGATTTATGTTGCCAGTGTAGTCTGATCGATGCTCAATTATCATTTCTTGATGAGGTGTCACATCCTCTCAAATTTTATTTATAACTGATTGGTCAACTGTCGTGAGATGGGTTTCTGGATTGAGGTTCTGGAAATTATTAACTTCAGGATTGACAAGTAAATTATACACACACTCTTCAAGGAATTAAGGCATGGGTCCCCCCTTGGGCTAAACTAACAGCAGCAATTTGATAACAGGCTCTTAAGTTTCCATTTTGAATAGGTGGAATTCATTGGACCTCCATCGGGAATTATTTGTGTCAAAAATTCTTTTCCCATGGCTCTGCTGTCAATTCCTTCTTCTCCATGGTAACAAACTCTCAAAGTATATTCAGCACTGCTTCTGTTTACGTGTACTTCTCGTTGCCAAAGAGCAAGAGTAGCCTCAAGAAGGGTGCTCCTCTTTTTGCAACCAAAAAACGTTTTTGAGAAGAATAAACTCCCTCTTGTACAGCTTCACAGAGCCTGTGTCGTTTAGAGGGCGGGTTGGGTTTTCCGCAGAGCTTAAGTAATCCAGTAAATTTTCTTCATTGACTTGATTCTGTAACTCTTTGGCAAGTTGCTCATCTTGTTTGATTTGAGGCACGATTTGAAGCATGCAGAATTAGTGTCATGTTTATCACCCATCTCACTGTCAAATTTACTTGGAACCATGGTCATTCTCTAAAATACAATTTCTGTAGCTGGAGGTTGTGATGCTATGTAGTTAATGTATTTCCGATGACGTAGCATCATGTGAACCGTTGTGCCATGTGACCTTTTGTGTGTGAATTTCCCGCCATGTTGGTTCAGCAATAAAGTACATGAAGTGCTTTCACCTCTTCATATAGTTCGCGGCCATTACATGGTGTCAGAAGTAAACCAAAAACCTCGGAAACATGGCTCTAAGAGGCATCGAATGCCCAGTTATGCAGTTATGCGAAAGAAAACTGGCGGCGTTTCAAGCAACATGTCGAGTTAATGTTTACAGGTCCTCTTAAATCCAGAACAGAACAGGAGAAATGCAGCTATTTACTCATCTGGGTCGGTCAGAAAGGAAGGGATATCTACAACACATGGTCTGACATTTCCGACGATGACCATAAGAAATTAGGAACATACTACGAATGTTTTGAGAATCACGTAAGTCCCAAAGCAAATCCTGTTTTCGCCAGATTCAAATTCCACAGTCGCGTCCAAGAATCATCAGAAACAGCAGAGAAATTCATCACGGCATCACGAATTCTAGCCCAGGATTGAGATTTCAAAGACCCAGAAGAAATGATTTGACACCGAATAGTCTGCGAAACGAACTCACTCAAAGTCAGAGAAAAGTTAATCTCAAAGGGAGCCAAGCTAACGCTAGATAAAGCTACAGTGTATGAAATTGCAAGGTCACACGAATCCTCTCAAGCCCAGCTCACAGCCATGGCAACTGAAACTGTTGATGGGTCCATACACTTAGTACAGAAGCGAAACCAAGAGAAAGAGACACAGGATGCCCAACACCAAAACCACCCTCCATCACATCAAGTATCTCCACCTTTCAAACCTCCCAGGGGAATGAGAACTTGCGGGAACTGTGGTCGCGCCCACCATGCATCAGCCAAATGCCCAGCACATGGCAAGACATGCCTCTACTGTAAGAAATTAAACCACTTTGTAGAAGTCTGTCAATCCAAGGCCCGCAGACAACGGATTCACGCCATAGAAGATTCAAGAGATTCCACTACAGAAACATCCTTCGAATCCATTGTTTTCGAATCAGTCACCATAGCAAATTTAACACATGGGCCAGCTGAGTCTAGTCAAGATGAAGTATTTGTATCCATTCAGGTAAACCTGGCGCAGAGCAATAACAGGAAGACCACCCTAAGAGCCAAACTTGACACTGGGGCCCAGGGCAACATACTACCCATGAGACTTTACCGTGAGATGTTCCCACATCAAATAGACAACAATGGTAAACTCAAACCCAATGCACTGCTGTCCTGAATGTTGTGCTCACTGCCTATGGAGGCTTGCAAATTAATCACCATGGCATAGTCACCATACCCTGCACTTACGGGAAAGAGAGCACGCTGGCACCCTTTTACATCACTGACATCTCAGGTCCTGCAATCATTGGCCTCCCAACCTCCACTGACCTGAATCTGCTACAGTTTAATTGTGCTATACAGGCACAACATCCCCACACCAGCAGTCATGGATGCCTAAAGGACAAGACTCTGGAACAAGCCAAAGAACCCCCCCCCCCCTGATAAAAGACAAGCAAGATTTGATTAAACAATACCCTGAGTGTTTCAATGGTATCGGGAAGTTTCAAGGGGAGTACCATATTACAGTTGACCACAATGTTCCACCAGTGATTCATTCTCCACGACACGTGCCAGTCAGCCTCAAAGACGACATCAAAAGTGAATTGGATGATATGGTCAAGAACGGCATCATCACAAAACTTGAAGAAGGTGAACCCACACCCTGGGTTAACAGTCTTGTCTACCGACGGAAACAAAATGGGAGATTGAGACTCTGCTTAGACCCCAAAGATCTCAACGCAGTCATCCAGAGAGAACACCATGTTACCCCCACTTTAAAAGAGATCCTACCCAAATTGACCGGAGCTACAGTTTTCTCCATTGTTGATGCTAAGTGCGGGTACTGGAACGTTGTTCTTGCAAGGAGTCAAGTTACCTCACCACATTCAACTCCCCTTTCGGTAGATACAGATTCAACTGCATGCCCTTTGGGCTGAAAATGTCACAAGACATCTTTCAGACCAAAATTGACCAAACATTTGAGGGGTGCGAAGGCGTGGCAGGAATTGCAGACGACATCGTAGTTTTTGGAAAAACTGGTGAAGAACATGACCGAAACATGCATGGTATGTTAAGATGATGCCAAAATACAGGCCTGAAACTGAACCCTGACAAATGCTTTGTAAAGCAGGAGAAAATCAGATTTTATGGCGTTGTCTATAGCCAAGATGGGATCCAGCCAGACCCAAACAAAATCTCAGCACTGAAACAAATGTCAGCTCCAACCAGCCACCAAGAACTACAGACCTTCTTAGGTCTGGCAAACTACATGGCTTGATTTGGGTCCTTTCATCCCAAATTTAAGCACACTAACAGCCCCACTTCGAGAGCTCCTAAAGGAAAGCCACCAATTTGACTGGAGCCCAGCACACCAAGAAGCCTACAACAAGATCAAGGACTCCATCAGTAGTGAAGTCACTCTAACCTACTTTGATCCTAAGAAGGAGATCACCTTACAAGTTGACGCTTCGCTGAAAGGCCTGGGCGCCGTACTCTTACAGGATAACAAGCCTGTTGCTTTCGCGAGCAAAGCACTCACTGATGTGGAGACAAGATATGCAAACATTGAACGAGAACTGCTTGCTGTGGTGTACGGGTGTGAGAAGTTTCACACTTACCTGTTTGGCCACAATTTCACAGTCAACACTGACCACAAGCCCCTCGAGAGTATTCACCTAAAACACTTGACAGCTGCACCCCCGCGTCTTCAAAGGATGCTATTGAGACTGCAACCATATGACCTTGTCATCCGCTACCAACCAGGCAAGAGCATCGAGATCGCAGATGCGCTCTCCAGGTTATCACCAGAAGAAACAGAAGCCATCCCTGGGATGAATGTCCAAGTGCACGACATCCACCCTCAATTCAGTGAGAGCATTTTGCAGAGAATTAGGCAACAAACCGCGTCAGATCCAGAGCTCAACGCACTGAAGGAAACGATCCACTCTGGTTGGCCGCCGACCATCCAGCAAGTCCCAGTGACCTTAAAACCTTATTGGCCCTTTCGCGATGAGCTCGCTGTAGAAGATGGGATAGCCATGAAGAGTCACCGCATCATTATCCCCACTGTGCTACAGAAGGAAATCTTGACAAAGCTCCATGCAGCACACCAAGGAATTGAGAAGACGAAGCTCAGAGCTAGGACCTCTGTATACTGGAGAGGGCTAAACAAAGACATAGATGAGATAACCAAGACATGTAGCATTTGCCAGGAGTTGCACCCAAGCCAGCAAAAAGAGCCCCTGATCCTCACAGAGGTGCCGCCAAGGGCATGGCACACCATTGGTACAGACCTCTTTACCTTAGAGGGTTCAGAGTACCTAGTAGTTGCTGATTATTACTCCAAGTATCCATTCGTCAGGCAGATACCAAGGGGACAAAATAACAGCCACACAGTAATCAAAATGCTGAGACAGATTTTCAGCGAGCAGGGCATTCCCAAGGTAGTAAGATCCGATAATGGGCCCCACTACAGTGGTCAAGCATTCCAAGATTTTGCAAGAGAATTGGGTTTCCAGCATGTGACAAGCTCCCCACACTATCCGCGTAGCAATGGTTTTATTGAGAGCCAAGTGAAATCAGTTAAAGCTGCTCTTCTCAAAGCGAAAACCACCCACAGCGACCCTGACATGGCCCTCCTGTGCCTTAGAACCACACCCATTGATCACAAGCTGCCATCACCTGCTGAACTACTTCTTGGTCGAGCAATCCAGGACAACCTCCCGAGGAAAATCCCCAGAGACGCCTTAAATGAAGTAGTCGCCCCCAGACTAGAGGAGAGGCAGGAGATGCAAAAATTCTACCATGACAGGTCCGCGAGGCAACTCCCTACTCTAACACCAGGACAAAGAGTAAGCATCCAGGATCAATCGACACTGAAATGGAAACCAGCCGAAGTGAGGGAAAAGCTTGCAGGAGTCCCCCGGTCATATACTGTGTCAACCCCAACTGGAAGAGAGCTGAGGCGCACTAGAACCCATATACGTCTTGCCCCCCAGAGAAACATAGAAGTCCAACCAGATGCAGATGAGCAAACTGTGGTACAAGCTAGCACCAGCCCAACTGTTGCGATTTCAGTTCCCTTCGAGAATCAAGCTGACGCACTCACAGGCCATTATGTAACTCGGAGTGGCAGGATTAGCAAGTCCCCGGAAAGGCTGGACATATAGCTTGCTCTATTGTTGAACAATGCTGATCCACTAACAAAGGAACTTTTGTTGTTGACTTATAGTTATGTTCCTTTGTTCAGTTTAGTAGTTATTTTGTTTGCTGTTATAACTCACCTCATCAGGAGGAGAGGGATGTGATGATACGTAGTTAATGTATTTCCGATGACGTAGCATCATGTGAACCGTCGTGCCGTGCGACCGTGTGTGTGAATTTCCCGCCATGTTGATTCAGCAATAAAGTACATGAAGTGCTTTCGCCTCTTCATATAGTTCGCGGCCATTACAGGGGTGAATACAATGAGAATTTAACTTTTGTGTTACAACTTCTTCGGAATCATCACTGTCAGTGCATTCAGTTTTGTCAACTCCCTGATGATAGTCATCACTTAAGAACATGGGAAAAGAGATAATTATTTTCTTAAAATCCTTCCCCACTACCTTCTCCTTGATATCTTTGTAAAGAAAATGATTCTGTCAGTGGAACCAGGTAAAAAGAGGTTTCTGTCTATCTTCATAAAACACTTCATAGGAAAGTTCGTCATCGTATAAATTACTGTGAAAACTTCTCCATTTTTCTTCAGCCTTTTCATGCACCAATGAATACTTAGCTTTCTTTGATATTCTCAAGGCTAATTTCTTTCCTCTTAGTGGTTTTAGTGCACACAACTTTTCCTTCCATTCCAGAAACCAATGTTAATGAGGACATCTTGTTCCTTGGTTGTTTTAGCTTCCTTTTTCTTAGCACCCTTAACCCTTGATGCCCACTGTTTTCCCTTAGCTGCTTTGAACTCTTCAAAGGATCTGACAGTTCTTGATTGGTTACAATTTCCAGTTAAAGGTTTACTTGGCCCTGGTACAACACTGGGAGTCCCACCAGAGGTTTTGCTTGAACTTACTTTCCCGTTGGTTATTTCTATTAAAACAATAAACTTCAGTCAATATCTAGTAAACCTATAAGTATAGAAAAAAATACAACTAAAAAAAGTTGTTATGACCTGTCAAACATGCACTACATGTATGTACACTGTTTTTGTTTTTTACAGTAGGTTGGCTGCTTTATATCTACAATTACTAATAAAAAACAAAAGTAATAACATTGACGACAATGACAACGGCGATGGCGACAATGACAACCACGACCACTACGACAACCATGACGGCTACAACAACCAGGAAGACCACTATGACCATGACAGGGACGGACACGACAACGACAACGATAATGATAATAATGATACTAATGATAACAACGATAACAACAATATCAATGATAACGATAATAACGATAACAATTATAACCGTTGCGGTAATAATGATAATTATGATAATAATTATGTTAATCTCTTACTGCTGCTTTGTTAGCGCAAGTGATTAAGGTGTTGAACGGGCCGGATTTGAGTTCTGTTGTTGTGACACTGGCTTGATATGAGGTCGGTCAATTTTTCGTTTTCAGTCTGTCCCTCTACTTCTTTCCAAAACCAATATATCCATGTAAAAAAAAAAATAGCATATAGAGCGGAAATCTGGGAACAGATTGAATTGTTTAGATAGGTTATTGTCAAAGCTAATACCATCAGATAGAAAAGAAATGTGATGCTTTAGAGCTCTGTCAGCTAATACCTTAAGTACTGTTTTAAAGTACTTTGCAGCCTGCCTGGTGGTTGAGAGGCATAAAGCCTTGATAAACCCATAAGTCATCAGCACATTTTAAAGAAGCAAAATGTGCTCTGAAACTTCACAGGCAGTTGATAAGTGACCATAGTCATGTTATCAGCATTTGAAGTCAGATTGATCCAGGCAACAAAATCCAAGAGGAGTTCTTGCCCAAGAAAAAAAACCTCTCGTGAGTTGTGGCCCATTTGCCAGGCGTTGCTAGCATCAAATTTTGGCAAGTGAGACCTGGTTTTAATCATAAATGATTAATCAGAAATAAAAGTTATCAATGAATTTTTTCGAAACTTACCCTGGATGTTCTCTACCAAGCATTGTTTCGAAAGAAAAAACAATAAAAATGATAGGTCACTATGCTCGCTTAAGAAATGTGATGGACCAATCTTATCCCATTTATACCTTTACTCCTGCTAATCACACGCATTATTCATTGGCCCATGTTACATTTTGTGGTAGCTGGATGCATAGTTAATTAATAAAACTAACACTTGGGAAAAAACTGGACAGGTACAAAGTGTTAAGCATATGGAACAACAATATTATAAAATTTGTCGAAAAATCACACCATTTAAAATGATGTGGACATAAAGCGCTCATGTATAGTCATTGTTTTCGCGGTCATAAATTGCTTCCCAAAGGAACAGTTTTATGCACGCTTTCACCTATATCTTTTTGTCCTGTCCAATGAAAATTTTTTATTTTTTTTTAATTAAAGAGGATAATATGTACATGTACACTGTTATTATGCAATAAAAAATATAGGTCACCATACTTGTTTAAAAGAAAAGGAACATTTATTTTCTTTTGTTGTGTACATGCACGCGCTCATTTGTGCATGCTAATAATGTGAAAATCATGGACAGTAGGGATGCGCAATGCAATACTGAGGAATCACCTTAAAATATTTCTTGTATTGACTGCCATGTTTTCTCGCCTGCGAGGTGTTAAGACCATTTCTGTCATGTGTTGCGATCATGTCCTACGGACATTTCTCCAACTGGTAACTGAAAAAAAAAAGGAAATAGTGTGCCTTTTTTTAAATTTACTGATACAGAGTCCCACAGATAATGGCCAACAAGTAGTGATCGATATTAACACAGATCTGTGATCAAGGTTGCGTTGATTTTATTTCAAATCGGCATCATGGTTTGTGGTACAGTAAAAACCCGGGTATAAGAACCTAACATTTAAGAACCTGTTAAGCTAAAATTTCATTTTTAAGCACCCTTCACATAAGAACCATTTTAGGTTAAAATCGTAAAACAGGTTCTTGTTTTCAAAAAAAAAAAATATTAGATTTATTGACAGTTATAGTGAAGGTTACAGTACTATCGGTTTGATTGTAACAGAATCAGATTAAAATAGAATAGTATTTTGCTTAACGAAGCCTCCAAGAATACTGTTTTTGGACATTAAACACCAGATCATTTAAAAATTCAGCTTTATTTCTTGAACAAAAGTTAAGAACCTAATTAAGAACCTAGTTAGCCTCATTTTACACCAAATACCATTTATGTAAGAACCTGTTTAGGCTAACTTGGAAAAACCTGGGTTCTTATACGTAGGTTTTTACTGTACAGTGTGTTTTGAACTTCTGGGATCAGCGGACATGCAGATGTATGGAGACCCATGTGTGTTGTGCAGAAGGGTTAATCTGTCAGCCCTATTGTAAGCCCTCTTTTTGACTGTTTAGTAGTGACATCCACATATTTGCTGTATTCAATTTGACTATCCTAGTTTGACAAGCTAGTTTCGATGTTTATGAGCTGACTGATCATGGCAGAAGAGTCCTCTTTCTTCTTGTTGTTGTTCTTGTTCTTCTGTCAACATTAATTTTTTTTGCTGCATTTTAACTGAAATGAATATCTATGTGGTGACCTGCTGACGTGACAACAAACACAAGTTTTTTGCATGTGTAATAATTATCTTGAAAACGAAGCAAACTTCAGCAAAAAAAAAACATGCAGAACATTGTTTAACACACCTACATGTAAACAAAACTGCATGCAAAATTAGAAGCCTTCTGGGCAAAGTTCACTTTTGATCAAAATACCTAACACCCTTTTTCCACCAAGCCCTTCAATTACACCATGTTAATCTAAATTCATCTCTTTAATTCTCACAATGCCTTGTTTTGCTTTATTCTGTTGTTACTAAATTACATTAGCATTTTCTACTTAATATTATATAAATTCAACTTCCATCACTTTGCACTGTATGTCTGAAGATGACAGAAGTTTCTGTTGAAACATGTTTTTTAAACTGAAAAGTGTTGTCGTTTTCTTAAAATTCTTCACTTGTATGCTGCTTTCAAGACCCTTAGGAAAAAATCTAAAAGGCATCGTAACTGTACACATAGTGAACAGGAGACTGCAGATCGAGGGCACTGATGAACAAAATTAGCAAAAGTTGCTGAACAACCACTGAAAAGACTATAGAAGATGACAGATAAACTATATGAATGATTTAGAGGATTTGCAAAATGTCCTTGATGTAAAATAACAAACACAAAATTAAACAAATTATACAGAAAACAAGACTCAATGAAAAAGTAAATTAAAATAAACACATTAGAAGGACCAGAAAAAGTTACTAAATTTCACGAGTGTTCAAAATCCTCAAACAACGTTCCACAACAAATGAACAAAGAGTATTTGGGGAGTGGATGCTGTTAGTAGGTCTTAATATACATGTATGTTATATGACCCAGTGGGAAAATAAAAAACTGATGGGAAGCAGGTGACAAGCAGAAATCACATCAACAACAAGAGAATGGTGACCGTCATATAGAGAGTTTCAGCAAAAGAGCTTTTATGGAGGGTTGTAGTTAGTAAGTATAAATGGTTGTGCTTTCAGTGTTTGGTCTGATATCAGCAGCTGCAGGTATTACTACAGTTTGTATCAAGTCATAAACATGTGAAATCAAAGAATGCCAGGGGAATCATCACCAGCTCCCACACAAAAGTGCTGCTTAATGTAAGCGGCACATGAAAGCTGCACATTTTAGTTGTAGATGACACTTGCTCATCACTTACAGGGACTGCAAGGCAGTCTTGCAATGGCACTCATGATGACATGCAACTTGTTTAATGAAGCCTACTCTGTGTGAACCATTTGAGTGTGGGTGAAGGCATGAGGAAGAGAGATTAACAAGTGAATGCAATCCTGGACGATGCTTCAAATGAATCATTTTGGAAATAAGAAACAGCTGGAGATCTTGGTTTGATGGAACCCTAGCAGAGAGTCAAAGTGTTGTAACTCTTTGGTGGCCTTTCAAACCATGCTGTCAACAATTGAGATTGAAAGTGTGAATGAACAGTTAATAAGGGAGAATGCAGGTGAAGATGTGTCCCTGTAGTGTGACTGAGAGATACATGAACAAGGTTGAAGGGTAGAAAATGTCAACCAAAGTGACCTCACTTTTTTGAGCATGATTTTCCTTCTTCAGCAGGTGATGGATTGGTAGACTTGGTGATATGGGTGGATAATATGCTAACTTGCAGTACTCTTTTGGTGATGTCTCTGAAAAGGAGGGCAAACTGGTCACTCATTTGGGTCTGCTCTGGTGGACTTGTACTGGGTCTCCAGAAAGGAGAGTGGAGTCCAGAACAGGAATGTTCACATTCCATTTGGAAATTGCTAAGAAGGAAAGCAGAGCTGATATGTGGAACTGGATGTTGTTGTGAATTGGAGCAAATACTAATAAAGTGGTTCTGGGAAGTCAAGTGTTATGGGACTGAAAGAATTTGAAGAAAAACAATTTTTTTGAAACAAAGTATCAGTCTGAGATAACCATTGAGATGTATATGAAGAAAAGTTATCTTAATTTTGCAAAGTCCTCAAAGATGAAAAATCACCCCATGAAGTCTGTATTAAACCAATTTTCCCTATTTTCAGAATGAGAAGGACTATCACAAAAGTGAGAATTCTGTTCGATTGCCCTGCAAAATGTGATGGCATGTTCCGAAATAATGTCATATTGGACCTAAACTTTACTTACATGTACCATTTTTATCCGTTTCCACTGCAACCTGCTACCTGATTGCCCTTGTTTGAGACATCCAGGAGATGACTGTATCTTGAAAATTAATAGAAATTGATGTCATTTAAACCTTTCTTTGTTTCGGGTTCTTTGGCAAAATTGGGAACAGTCCCAACTCTGACGTGTACATGTATGAAGTTCTTCAGAGTTGTTTTTGAAAAGAACTCATTCCCCATGAAACCCAGTACATCACACAATGCCAGGTGTCACTGAACAGAGTACATGTAACCAATAGCTGTTAGAACTGTGCTTTAGTCTGCATGCTGTATATGGATGATTCACTTGACACTGCAAAATAGGACTAGAAGGGCTGAACTGTTTAATATTATTAATAATATTATTAACTCGGTGGACTGTGTGGAAAAAGCGGGCATGCATGCATGCATGCGTAGAAGTGGGTCTCAAATTCAGACAGAGTTATGTCAGCCATACTGGAGGAAGACCAAGTCAGAGAAGTGAAGATAAAGGACAACTTGGCTTGCAATGGAATAGCACTGATGACGTATTTGTAGTACCTGCAAAGTCAGTTAACTGTTTGACTATCCATTACCAAGAGGACTGTTTTGAAGAAAGTCACAAAAGTTGTTGAACAGATGTGCGTTACTTGGTCAACCCATTCATCATTAAGGTCATTACCCAGTATTGCATTGTGCATCCCTACCGTGCATGCATAATTGCACACATGATGAGTGTGTGTGCATTAAAAAATGGCAGCTTTTTTCTTTACAGCTGGACCTCACCATAGAGAAAATTGTTGTTTTCCCAAAACAAGTACAGTAACCCAATGTATCATTTTTTCTGTTGTTTTAAATTGAATAATATATTTCTCTATGTAAAATAAATATGGACCAATTCTCAGTATAGAACAAGAAACATGAATTTAGCAAGCAATTGTGACTATAATCATGGCCCGATACTGTTATAAGGATTTATTGAGTATAAACTAGGTGCTGTTACTCCTAAATGAATACCAGGACACCTCATTTTTATTTCAAAATTTAATTTCCTATAATATAAATAATCAATAGGCAAAGTTTGACAAAACTCTCAGTGCAGGTTCTGTTTCAGTGGAATAATCTTGAGGCCAAAATTATACATCAAGAACTGGAATTGAGATTTTGTTTGGGATGAAGAAGTTGAAGATGAAGTGGTTTATTGTATCCAGAATAGGTTGTTTTCGCCATCATCTAGTAGAAAAATAAATCAAATATCATTTAGTGAAATGTTAAGTCAAGAAAATGTGATCTTAAAGAAGACAGATTAAGAAGACACTTAAATTCCATGTTTTGGGTCTGTGGGCTGTCCCTAATTAAACTTCAGATATTTGTTGAAATCTTGCGCACAGATTTACAGAGCCTAAATTATGAAGCTGCCATAATTAGTGTACCTCCATGGTACACCAATACATGTATGGCAAACAGAAAATAATGTACACCATCTTCAGATGGCTTACATGTAGTTTGGTTATCTAGGTCACTGATTAACTGCACAAAACCTACATTTTACGTAATCAATTTTCCTATACTAATTTAATTAATTTCACAAAAATTAATGGTTAAAAATCACAGGATAAGTATATTATTTTATCATATGACCTGTACGGCCCCGCAAGCAATTTCCTTGGAAAACCATAAGAAAAAGGTCCTGTATGAGGACTGTATGTACATGTCGAAGTGACAGGGCCAGAAAAACGCATATGGCCCCGGTGTGGCCTGGTTCCACCAAAAAATTGAAAATGCAACAAAAAGTGGTCATATGATAAAATGCTTATTGACTGAGTGAGGTCGGGCTGGACAGGAAAATATTTGGGTCTTGGTCAGGACACACGGATCTGGCTGCGCTCAGTCCATACGTCCTGACCCCCAAATATTTTCCCGTCCGGCCCTCCCACTCAGTTAATAAGTACATAATCTTTCGACAAGCATGATCAAAATGTGGCTCAACATGTTTTGTTGCACACCACCAGTTAACTCTGAAAATGCCACTGATTTCCAAATGGAGGACACTACTGAGCTGAAAAGATGTAAACATATGTAACCTACAGTTTGCACCTCTTATGTCTCATGTGGATAGAAACTCTGGTGGCTCTTTTTGGATTTTAAAACTTTATGATATCACATCCATTGGTTTTTACAGCTGCAACGTCTAGCTAAAGTCAAGGTTTCCTGTTGTCTGCAGACTCAACAGTCAGGGAAATACAAGGAAGTGGTAACCTTCGTTGATGAACCACAGCAAGTCTATGGAGCAGTATTGTACTTACAACGCAGGTATAAAGATGGTCTGGCAACAGCCTTAAAGACTAACGTTGCACTTCTGACCCCTATGACTATACTGAGGCTGGAACTAATTGATGTAATTTATTATGGTGGATCCAAGGAAGAGGGCAGACTTCTTGCCCTTTGTTGCTTACCACATTGGCAAACAAAAATTCTGCAGTCCCATGCTCCAGAGAAGTCAGCACGTCAGAGCTTGCCAAGTCTTGTCCACATGTACATGTATATAGTGAAATGACCCTGAATGGCTGAATAAGGAAGAGAGTGAATGGCCACAGATGCAGCCAGTGGACAGCGAATTTGTACTTAAAACCATTGATGCAACAGAACTTAGCACACCAGAGCATTTGGCAGAAAGTCCAGAAGATAAACTCAGAAGTCCAGAAGAGGTGGCTATGAGAATTCCTTCAGTCTTAATTGCTATGCATATTAAAAGCAGATTGAAGTAGACAGAGGTTTAGTTTAGAATTCAAAGGTAGCAGATACAAAGCTGGTTTAAGAACCAACATGTACATGCCTGTAATCTACCCACAGGAGGATTGCAGTAGGATGCATTACAGGTCTACCTACCCATGACCAGGCAGGGATGGGCACACAAGGGCCGTCAAGATGCTAGTGCAGGTCAAGAACTGTTACCAGTAGTGATATCCACCCACAAACCTGCACCTTTATGGGCGGACCAGAACATCAATGACACTTGCTTCTGCGAATGAAATCTTTTCTTATGAAATCAATGTGTAGATTAAAATTATTCTGACATTGATTTTCCAATATATTTCAGTGCAAAATAATGCATGGGACAGTGCACATGCACATCAAAATTTATTTCTGTGTAGCTACTACTGATCAAGATTAAGACACTAGTGTATTTTATATGGAAAACAAAACATAAATGCAGAAGTTGATTATGATGAAATTGTCTTTTTTGTTTATGTCAGACAAGCATGAAACTGGATCTGAAGTAGAAATGAATCATTTGCACAAGAATGCACTCCTTTGTTCCGTGGTTGTCATCCATGAAATGGTGAGTGAATGTTTTTACTCTGCTGTACTGTATATCCCACCAAAATTAGAAGAGATTTCAATTTATTAACTGCATGGCCTGAGTCTGAGCTTTGGGCAGTTTATGTTGCACAAGGGTTTTTTTGTTTTATTTTTTATTTTTTATTTTTAACTAACTAACTAACTAACTAACTAACTAACTAACTAACTAACTAACTAACTAACTAACTAACTAACTAACTAACTAACTAACTAACTAACTAACTACAGTGTAACTAGCTAACCTGTTTAGAATTGAGAAAATACTTCTGTGCTGTCTATAAATTTTGGATAATTTTATATTTCCTTTTTGTGTTACTTAAAAGTGTACAGTGTATGAAACAAACTGAGTACCGCATATTCATGTTGCAAGTTACATAAACTAAGTCTTGTCTTGGTGTGCAGTTCTCCTTTGGCAGCCTGCTATAGGTAGGAGCCACAACTTCAATGTTCAGACAAATTTTTCTTTTTAGTGTTACATGTAAATGACCATTGCAACTTATTGCTCAAATGCAATTTTGGATATTAACTTGCCAGGAACTTTAAAATGACTGACCCATTGAAATTTCTCTGCTCTTTACATAATATATTGCAAAATACTGAGATTTCTATTTCCCATTTTTTAACTTAGAGTCTGGTGCAGAGCGAGAACCTTACTTGTATGACAAATCAAACCTGTCACAGCTTACAAGATTTACAGTATAAGATGTGCATTTGATGCACTGCAGTCAACAGCTGATTTTCCTCATGATGTAAGTAAATGTTTGGAATAAATACTTAGATAACTGCCGTTTTACTGATGGATATGATATCCAATAATGATAAATCCCAGTACTAACCATCCTTTGAGTAACTTAATCTTTTTAAACCTGTTGTGACAAGTTTTGTTGTTGTACATTCTGATTTTAAAAGCAGTCGAACCTCTGGCTGCAACCACCTCTCCTCAGTAACCAGTTTTCCAAAATGCAAAAAGTTTCCAAGTCAGATTACTATAATTTGGAACCTCTTGAAAGTGCATGACTGTGACATCTCTCAGAAATAGAAGTTTGAAATTTTCTTTTTGCTTTGAACCTCCGGTAAGCCTAGCACAAGCTTATGTCTTCAAAAAGAATTAAACAGCCAATAATTATGCCTTGTACTGCAACAAATTCCTTGACTTATTCCTTGAAAGAACAAAGTGCACTTTTTTGTCGCTGTATTCAAACTGTCGCTGCCACTGATCACTACACTCTGAATTTTTTGTTGCTGAATTCAATTGACTATTATTTTGGACTCTTATTGCTTTTCTCAACTCTTGAAAGTTGTGTTTTTCTTAAAAAAAATATCTCTGTCACTGAGAGAATCTCTCTCTAGATCTCTCTCACTGATGAGTTTGCTCCAAGCTGTTGTTTTAATTTGTTACTGATTGGGACTAACACTGTTATTGCTGAACACAAGTTTTTCTGTGTCTACAGTCATGTACATGTATATGTATACATACGTACATGTACTGAGTATTGTGTTATTACTTATATTTTATTTTGTTACTGAACAGGCTTTGGTACATACATGTATTATTAATTTCTGCTGCTGATCTCATGAAATGCTTTCTTGCGTTAATTTACCTGTTCAAAATTCAGGCACTGAACTTAAAGTTATTTTTAATTTGTGGCTCATGTGGTCTATCTCAAAAATAACGCATGCCATGCATTCAGAGGTTAAAGCAGTTTTTATAGGCTGAAGATATTATTTTGTGTCCATTAATTTGTTCCCATTTGTATTGCACACAAAACTCATGCCACATTCAGTGTGAGCACTGAGGAAGAAATGGTACACCAGTTGCACTAAATGCACTAAATTCAACTGCAGCTTACTGCCTGAATGCAATAATCACTCTGCTGCTCAGCTTGGTTGATCATTGCACAATAGTGAAGGATGTTGCTAACGTCTGTGACATTACATTCAGTAAAACCGTGCAGAAAATATAGGTCTTACATGTACTTGTCAGATGATATTCTCGTTAAGGTGAACAATAACAAAGAACCTAGCTACATGTATAAGGGAAAAGTTGAATTTATTATTCGATTATTATCAACTGAACATAATTATTTATAACACTGCTGTGTTAATGCCAGCATATATAACCCACATGTAGCATTAGGTTGTTGTCTTCTAAAAATCAGAGGTAGTCTAAAATGTTAACATCAGATTACACTTGAGAAAAATTCAAACCATTACTAACAATTTATACCATTAATTTTGGAGGACTCACATAATTTACTTGTTGATGGAGATAGATCTCTATTTCAGGTGGAAGCAGTTACTAATAAATTATTATTCTCTGATGACAAAAATACAAATAAGATGTTGTAGAAAGAGAAAATGAAAAAGTATAGAAAAGAAAAAACTCTTAGCTGGCCCTGAACCGGCTCAGACTATAGTTATATGGTTTATTATCTGTTGTTTCTTTTCTCGGTGTTGACATTGGCTAATGTTGTTGACTGTGTCAGATCTAGAGTACTGTACATAATTCTACCAGGCCAAGTTATACTGCTTCTGAATCGTATTTACTTTCCAAACACATTGCAGAGGTTACTTTCACTTCAATAGTTCAGAAAAGGAACACGGAAGAAAAAACAGATGAAATCAGCTGTGAGTTGATTTAGAATCAAGAACACGTAACCTGTAACCAGACGACCTATGTTGCATTACATGGATTCAGAAAATAGCTGAGAATTACTCTTGAATGAGTGTAAAAGAACAATCGATCATAAACAAATGGTGAGTATATAGGGGCCACACTTTATAATTTTCAAATCCAGAGGGAAGAAATCAAATCAACATGTGTCAATTATAATAAATAACCAAGAAATTGAACAAGTAAAGTATACAAAATTTTTGGGTCTATACATAGATGATGAGTTCACATGGAAATATCACATTGACCAAGTTGCTAGTAAAATATCAAAAATGACAGGTATATTAGCCAAGGCAAGGCATTACTTATCTCTAAAAACTCTACAGACAATTTATGACACTATGGTATACCCTTATTTAACATACTGTAATATCGTCTGGACAAGTACTTATCCATCCAGACTTAAATCGTTATTTATGCTGCAAAAAAAAGATAGAAAAAGATTATGACGTTTGCAAAATACAAGGAAAATTCCAAGCCACTATTCCTATCATTAAAGATTCTTAATATATATGAGTTAAATATATACCTGATGGCACTCTTTATGTACTCATACTTTAATGAAAATCTACCAAGTTATTTTAATAATTATTTTAAATTAAATGAGATGATCCATAGTCACAATACTCGGACAGCCTCAAATATATTTATTGATTATAAAAGGACGAATTATGGGAAATTTTCTTTAAAATTTAGGGGGGCTCAAATTTGGAACAAATTACCAAAGGACCTAAAACTATTAAAATCGTATAGACAATTTAAACAATCATCAAAAGTTTATGTTCAAAATTATATGTATTCCTTAAGTTAGATAATAGTTAATTTCTGAAATTAGCATAACCCGTGTTAGTGTGATTATAAGAAAATTATATCCATCTTTTATATTTTAGTTATAGTTCTTAGCATATGGGGATCTTCTTAGAAAAACTCAGTAGAGCTTGCTAAGATCTCCAGCCATTATATAATGATATATATTGTAGCAGATATACGCCAACTTTTGTAAACTAGAAATATAATGGACGAATAAAGGGGAAAAAAAAATGCCAAATGTTAATTGCTTGCCAATTCCCTATCAGGCTGTCAATTTAATGCGTTACTCCAGAATGTTAGATCTCTCGATTTAATTGCTGAACATGTACATGTGTTGTAACATTAAAGAAGCATGTGTCAATATTTTTGTAGAAAGGGTAATTCTTTTATTGTTAAGAGAGATAATACAGACCTTCAGTGTCTAGTCTTGCAGTGCATATTTTCCTTTGGAATCATCTCAGTTACATCCAACCACTAGGCGTAAAAGGTTAACAATGTTTTCTGCAATCAACTTGTTCCAGTTTAGTGCACATTCAGTTGTCAGCATTTCTAACCACTTTTAATAGTTGATTGAGTAACCCTTTAAATTAATGGTTATCTAGCAGTCACTAGAGCTGCTAGAGTTGCGATAGTGTAGCTGCTGAAATTTTCTGAGTCTAAAATCCTTCACTAGAGAATACTCTACTCGGTGATAGAGAATGTCATAACAGTTATAATTTAGTGAATACATTAACGCATTGGTGGCTGTCAAACCCCTGTACTGTAAAATCACAAAGCCGCTAAATTAAATTATTCAAGAAATAGCTACATGTAGATACATAGTAAAGTTGTTTATAAATAACAAGGAGCGGTTCTGTGGTCGTATAATCTATTCCTTATATATATAGCAAGCGAAAACTTTCGACCGAAATACTAGACTGTATTTGTTTAGTTGTGACAAAACGTCTTGAAAAGTAAATACTGGTTATTCTGCGACATTTTCTGCCATTTTAACCCGTAGCTGCTAGTTCCGTGATCATCACGAGACGGGAAGTCTGTGTTACTAGACTAGAGTCGTGTATTTCATTACAGGAATCGCCGGACTTTGTTACTTTGTTTTCCCTGCTTGTCTCGAGGGAAACGGGAAGTTGGTTTTGAGTTTTGAGATCTTTTTTTTAAGTTTATCTACAAGTAAACAAAAGTTACGGTACATCATTACACGCACAAAGGCATTGACAGTCTAAATAAGCAATTTGAAAAAGGAATTCTTGGTTTGAAAGATGCTTAAATCACGCAGACCACCTATGTGCTGCTCAGTTATACATGCGCGATCAATCAGAGCGACAACAGGGGAAATATTTTATTGTGAAGAGGACTCCCAACTGTTACCATTTAAGTATACGTAAGAAGGTAAGAATATATTTTTTTTCAAATGAGAGAGCAACCGTTCGTTGATCGGAGGTTTATTTACAATTTATTCGGAAAAATGAACTTGACGGCTACGATGTGATGCAATTTTACACAGTTCAGGGCATTGGCACAGTTTTTTTGAAATGCAACTGAGCCAGCACGAGAGAATCGAAACAAGTCATTGTTGATCGATTACCATAGTAGCTAATTTGATAGCCATTTGAAACCTAACAAAGCCAAATTGTAATTCTATTCCATGTGATAACGAGTGAACAGGGACGTGCTTATATTTACTTTGCACGCGAAACACCAGAGAGAACGAGCAAGGGAATTTTAGTATTAAATGGCAACACAGTGACTTGACTCTCTTCTATTAACAGAGAAGTATTTTCGAGCCGAACTGCTGGTAATAAACTCAATAAAGCCTGATACGACACAGGCCTTCTTGCAGAAATGCAATTTACAGATTTTTAACACCCAAAGTAAGTTCTTTTCAAAATCTTAGCCTCGGGTTTATTCTTAAAATACTCTTAGTTAAATTTCAGCCTCAATATTGTTGTAAAATATATTGTTACAGAAAAAAAGAATAGTGTAATGAGGAAAGCTGTGGCCATTAAACCATCTGGTCCACTTAGACGAGTTGGATTTTCTCTTCCCCTATGGCCCGTTTCCAAGAATTGAGGATTATGGACTAAAAGTAATCTACAAGAATATTCAGCCGAAAAAGTTACATTTTTTCGTCAATCGTTTAACGAGTTTAGTAAATTAAATCTTCAAAGTCTAGTCGGTACTAATGCGAATTTCAGTTTTGTTTTATTGCTAATCCACTGCCTATTCAAAAGGTTCTACTTGATTAAGCCTTATCTTTCGCCGTGCGAAAGATACGACAAAATTAGCTTGTAGATTTTTATTACTAATGCAGTGTCTGTTTATATTTCCAAGCTTCCGATTCGTGTAACTAGTTGTAAATTTATAGATTCTTACTTTCTTTAAATGATGATACCATCACTCGGCGTTATTCAACTTCTTTTTATCCCAGTTTTTTTAATGGATTGAAACTGAATTTACAGATCGAATGATTTCCTTACTTCCGCTAGTGTGTAATATAGACGGATATAGTTCAAGCTGCATTTTGAATGGTAGTCTGTCTAGTTTATAGTTGTCAGCTATTACTGTTTTGGTTTTCATTAGCGCATGATGTAGCAGATTTCTCTTCACGGAAATTCCGGCGGCTTGTTTTCTATGTTGGCTAACTGACTAAGAGGTAGGAAAATATCTTAAAAGACATTTTCTTTCCTATGGGCTTGTTCAGTCGAAGTTTTCATTAAAGAAATGGAATCGCGTATTGAAGGAAGTCATTTTAAGCGCACACCAATATAGTGGATGGTCCCTCATCCAGTACTGTAAGAATTGTTGTGATTTAATGTGTTGAACTGGTGCTTATTTCGAGTGTATCATATGATCAAGGATGATTCTGTTGGTTTTCAAGTGCTCGCCCTCAAACTAGAATTCGTTCGCCTAAATTACTGAAGTATGTATTATTTTTAACTAATGCTAAATATCTCATAATTTCAGACCGAGGTAATTGAGTCTCGCTGCATGTTTACACATGGCTTAGAAACCAAGAGAAACGAGGAAAAAATTGTTGAGTGCGGTAAGTATCAGAGTATGTTTTTTCTTTTTCCTGCGTTTCTGCATTCACAGAAATAACATTTTCAGTATTATAGCTAATTAACTATGTTATTTAGGACTTTTCTTAAGACGGCCATTTGATAAACTTTGATGCCAAAGAGCAAACATTTTCTGTAGCCTTTATTGATCTTTCAAAACAAAAATTCACTTTGTAAAACGCGTTTTTGCCAAAGATTGGCATCTAAACGTTCTGCATTATTAGCCCTTTTTCAGTACGTTGACAAAAGGAAAATTAAAAATCAAGTGAAAAATACTGATTTTTTTAAATCTATTCTTGATTTAGATTAGTGGTTGTCAAAATCTTTACAGAGGAATATTTCCAGTCGTTCAGAGAGCAAATTGCTTCAGCCAAATATTAATATCCTTTGCAACGGCAAAAAAAGAAAAAGATTTAGCCGTTTAACATTAAGTATAAGAAGTTCAACATAGTGCCTTTTCATCCCAGCAGTTTCCGAGGACCCTTACCGAGTAAATGTGCGAAGGAATCGAATAAGACAAATAAAAAGTCTTACGGTTTGTACTTTCTTATAAAACGAGACCAAAGAACATACGTTTATAATCCAGAGTTACTATTACATACAGGATTACTGTAATATTGTACAGCAGTAAATGAAAAGTGTTCCTTTCCTCTGGTCCTTTTCGAATTCAGTCAGAAGCGACATCTACACTGTCTACTGAACAAGTTCTTCACAACTTTTGTATTCAATAATTTTAGTAAATTTTGTTAGTTGACTTTGGACAATAACTAGCTTGTAGAGGGTCTTTTGCGTAACCTTGAGAAATCCAGCCCTGCTGGGTCTCGATGAAACTCGCGTTATCACTTTCGGAATCAACTGAACTTTTTAACCGCTTTATCGGAAATTAAGGTTTTCAAGTGAAACTAGAAAAAAACAATAAAACTACATGTATATCTTGCTTTCATTAAGAAAACTGGCAAATCGAGCTTCATTTTTTGTATCATCGCAGTATAAGGGAAATACATTCTATGTTCAACTGTTGTTTAGAATGACACAACCTTAGTAAACGTGCAGTCTAAATACTAATGTGATAGTTGTGGTCGTAGTTGATGAGGCCGAACGTTTTAGTAGGATTCTAAAGTAACTGAATTTCATTCATATTAACGATTTCCAATAATTTCTCAACGTAGTAATACACTTTATGCTAGGAAAATAGCGCGGATTGAATTGTTATAAACAGTTGCGTTTTAAGTGATACACTAGTAGTAGAGCTAGTTTATTGCTGTCACTGAGTCATTAGTAATTTTTTTTTTCTTTGGGCAAGTTTAATTTAAGCCTGGGCTTTTTTTTTGTAATTTCACGTTAACATTTTCGAAGTTTCAGCTTGAGTGTTGAAATTTTCAACCGTCTGAAAAACAAACGGTGTCGCAGGTGAAAAGCAAGAAACACAAAGGATTGTTTGTGTAACTGAGTTACGAAAAGTTTTCGTGTTCTGCATGACATTAATATTTATTGAGGTTCAAAATAGTGCTTGACTTATCCGTGGCTATAAATTGCTTTAATCTGGCTTGCATGTAAAGTTCCTTTTGAATCAAAAAAGAGAGTGTCAAGGGGGACTATTTGTATTTCAATTCCAGATGAAGATTATTCGTCAGTTGACCTCAGTCCTTGTGGGCTTTTTTTTTCTTCATTCAACCGTTGTCGGTACGTTGATTCGAAGTATTAACTCTCCTTTTTGAATGCACTTTATCTATTTGCTCTTAAACATAACTACTCCTTAGCAAATATCCATTAGTAAAAGTAGAAATACTAACAAAGCTACTCATAAAGAAAAGATGCCATTGACACAGTCTCTCAATCAGTCCAGGAGTAGGCTCAACCCGGCGGGGCCCAAAAAAAAGGATGGGAAGTATGTCAGCAACGTTTTCCGTCATTTGTTTTCTATTCACAGATGCCAAAGTAGACGAAATCTGAGATGCAAAAGAGGGCCAAAAGAAAATAACGCTTTTCGTCACTTTGCTTCTATTCACAGATGCGAAGACAGACGAATTCTTGCAAATGAAAGTTTTCAATCGAGACTTGCGCGTCTCTGATTCTGAGATGCATGCGATGCTAAAGAAGGCAAATCTCACTGGCCATGGATACAAAAAGGAAGTTACCATGAAGCAGAGGCAGAATGCTGATAATGGAGAACTGGAATACGAGGTATAATTGCCATCATTCTGTTTGTGATTTGTACGTATGAATGTGAAATGGCTTAGATTGTCAATAATGTAACGCGATGCGCAAATGTCAAAAAAAGTACACTCTTTCTTTCTTGTAAGAATATCGAGGCCGAAATTTGCGAAATTTAAGAATGTTTTAAGACTTACTTGAGGCTGACACTTTGAAAAGAAGATAATTTTGTATTTTTAAAATTTGTAAGTACAGCTTAAATGTTCTTAACTAAGCCGTTTGAAATTCTTCCTTCTCCAAAAGGAAAAACAAGCCAAAAAGCAGCGCTAGCCGCGTGTTCGATGCTGCATGGTACCATTTCTGCAAAGAGGTTATGCGCGTCATATAGGCTAGTTTTAAAATACTGGCATTTCAAAACAGAAATGTAATACGCTATTATCTAAGAATATTCAAAAGAATATTGGTAAAAAGGTCATTTTACTCTTCCAGAAGGCGTACTTCTTCTACAAGATAGTCAACTGCACCCAGATCACGGCGGTTGAAGAAGAATTGCAAAATTTCTTACCAGGTACAAAGACCCAGCTACAAACTGAGTGAATGATCATGATAAGTGATAGCGTGAATGTAACTATGGAAATTTACTCCTGAGGCCGGAATGTGATGTGTTATCAGAAAGAAAACCCTCCAGTCAATCTTGCTTTTCTCTGGTTACGAAATACAGTATACAAGGAATGAAAAGGAACAAACCAGAAAAAAAAAAACAAGGAAAGAAAAAGACTAAACCAGAAAAAAACAAAAAACACCATAAGAGTGCATGGGCAAGGTTGAAATGCTTAATAATAGTGAAACATAACACCCAATGTGCTTGCCGTGGAATAATTTGCTATGTTGTATCGTAAATGGTTGAGTGGTACTAAAGAACTGGGATTGAAAGTTTTCACCGATCAATGCTGAAATCGTGTTGACAGATGCAGTACTTCACACACAGAGATTGAGAGAAGTTTGAATTGACTCTTAACGAAACTGTAGCGGGGTCATTTTTCCATAGGAGTAATTTACTTGATCCCTGTCGGATCGGAAATAAACTGGGTAGCGACATAACTGGACTATTTTGGTCACAGAAATTATCTGATTATTGTGAAATCAAGTAGAGCGGTGTGATAACATTTTATTATATAAACACCAGTGAAATACCAAGTGAGCTTTCCCGCGAAAACTTCATATCTTCACACGTGAAGAGATAAACCGTCGTTATGGTTACATAATAAATCGCGCCTTTTTCACTGACAGGAGTTTATCCGGTGTTTATATAATAAACAGAATATTACATGCCCGCTTGTGGATATGAATTTTATCTTCTTGTGTTCGACTCGATATCTCACTCGTTCGCTGCGCTCACTCGTGAGATATCGAGTTGAACACTCGAAGATAAAATTCATATCCACACGCGGTCATGTAATATCCTCTATATATTTTTCTACCCTCACCAGGAGTTCTCGGGAGAGATGAAGAGAACACGTTTAAAAAGGAAGTTAAATTCAGGCACTTGGATAACATGGGGATGTGCAGGGCAGGACTGGAGGTTCATTTCAAGGAGTCTCAGGGCTGCTCTGCCGGTCAGTCAGTTTCCCGACGACGCAAAAGACATTTCGATTGCTGGTTTTGCAGTGGCTGTGTGGTCGGTGAAAAGATCCCTAAGCACGCAGCAACCCGAGCTAATCAGTCAAAGATCCCTAAGCACAAAGCAATCGCAGCTAATCAGTCAAAGATCCCTAAGCACACAGCAACCGCAGCTAATCAGACAACTTTAAGCAGCACATGAACAGCTAATGTATAGAAACCGTTAACTTTTGTAGAGACATTTCGCACTAAAACTGTAGTAGAACTGCTTCTAAAGGTCGAATAAACTCAGGGTAAAATGGATCTTCATTTCACGCTTTATCATTGGCCTGGCGTACATTTGGTCTGAATTAATTTTGTTATAAAAAATCCCACAGATCGTTGTAAAAGATACCTAAAAATTGCGTTGGTCTCCTATTGCATTTTGGTTTATTTGTACTTTTTCTATCAACAATTACTAGAAAAGAGAGCATCCACCACTTTGAAACACCTAAAGCAACTTTACAGTTATCCTTTCCTTTTAAGTACAAAATGTTAAGGGGTTAAAGGGTGCGAAGTGAAGATGAGCCTTTAGTAGGGAGGAAGATAGCGAAAAATTCTGGCCCATCAAGCTTAACATTTTTCAACGAAAATGATACCTTGGAGTATATTATTGCCATGGACGTCATTATAGTATGGCCCCTAAAATGTACTCATATATTTTGAACTCCAACTAACAATTTAACCGGTAGCCAGTATCGGCTAGCACGAATAACCCTCTCGCGGGCCACTGAAGCCAGCCAATCGTTGTCAGCGAGGTTTTTTACGCTTACTAGACTGCTAAATTAAAAAAGGCCCAAACTGTTCTAGGCTCAATCGCGGCGGAAAGCTAGCGTAGAGCTGTTCGCCACAGATCTAGGCTCTTCACTAGCTATTGAAGGAGGCTAGCAACAGATTCCAGCACTTTTGAAACAGCTATACTTTGACGTGTAGTTTCTGTGTTTATCAATTGATACTACAACATTGGTGCCACTTAAACGCCCAGCATTTGTTATTCAATGTTGGTAATCGTTATGGCATAACAAGTTACCATAGCAACAGTACAAACTCTCAAAACACCCTTAATTTTAGCTGCAAGTGTTTGTAACTCAAAAATGAGCTTGATGACCTTCATTTATTTTACTATCAAATTGTAATAAACGTGATAAGGAACACCTTTTTGTAAAGAATAAACAAATTATATCTATAGCCACCTTAAGTTTTTGAAAATTTAAGGTGGCTCTGAGCACACTAGACAGATTATTTCAAAACTTTGCCAAAAGTTGCAGATTATCCAGCAAATCAAAAGTGGAAAATAAAAACTGGCCCAAAGATGTCGTATTTTAGTTAGAAGAGGTAAATGCTGAAATTTAGGGGTGTTTTTGGCAGGTCATGCTGTTACTACGATAACCTATTGTCTGACAAAAATGACAACAACGTGTTCACCAATGATTGGGCAGTTTTTTGATATCTTGATTGTATCATCAACTATTAAAAACTGGTTATAATGACCCATCGAAGTCCAAGTCTTGGGAAATTGTTAGAAACTGTTGCCAGCCACCTTATAATAACAGGCAGCAGTTTTATCATAGGTACTTGCCCAGGCAAATTTAGTGCATTTTTGACAATACAAAAAATAGAGATATTTTCACTCCAATCTCACCAAACTTTCCACAAATGGTCATCGTGGATGAGTTGTCAACCTTTTCTTGACATTATAACACCTCAACATGTTAATAATTAACTTTATCAAACAACGCAAAAATCTGTGTTTGGGGAATCCGATATTATAACATAGCTATATGCTACCGCGCGCTCTGATTGGCTAATTTTTTTATGAAAAAGAAATGGATGGTTCATAGAGATTGTTCATGCTGACGTCATTGTCGGTGAAATTCCTAGCCAGCAAAAGTTTTTTCTCGCAACTTTTTTCGAGTAAAACTTAACTTTAGCTGTTACTAATGGCAAGTATTGTCCAACATTTGAGTCAGGGTTTCTCGGTGACTTTGAAGATTTAGAAAAAGTGTCTGAAATGATTGCAGAAGCATCGAAGCATCGAAGCGTCGAAAGAGTGCTACCGGTGAAAACAACACGTGCACGTGTAGCAAAAAGTAGTGAAAACAACACGTGCACGTGCAGAAAAAGCGACTTTTCAGCGTGAAAAATGTCCTGCTATGGTTCCTGATATGTTATAAAAGCAATGGTCAATGTGTAGTGTGCGTCCATCCAATTCGGGATGCACTTGGATAGTTGGGAGAGCACTTAAGTAGCTAGAGATGCTTCGTGCTCTCCCAACTATCCGCGTGCATCCCGAATTGGATGGACGCACGCTAGACATTGTCCATTCCTTAATCTAAAATTGTCAAAAAGATATAAATAGCTGTTGTTATTTTTTTCATACCTTAAGTGTCTGTGGCCACCCTTACCACAGTTTTCAGCCTTGATCATTTCCTAAACACGATTGGCATGTAGTTCGTACTTGTGTCAGTCTACAAGTTTCATTTGAAAATGTGTTCTTGTTGAGGAATAAAATGTGATTTCCTGAAACGTTGCTCAGCAGGAAGTCCACATTGAACTTAAATGTGGTAAATATCGGGCGAAAAATCTTCCAAAATCCATGTTATTGAAGCGTTTTTATCCATTTGAGTTCAATGCCGTCATTTTGGATGAATTTCCGCTGTCCAAAAGCTTTGCAGACTCGCGACGTAGAGAAAGACGACAAAAACGCATTTAATTTAAGGTGGCCGAACACGATTTTCGCGCGCGCTTGCTGATGCAATTCAGCGCGCGCACAAGAATTTCAAAATAGCAAACATGCCGTCAATGGAGCGATCATTTCATTTACTCAACACCAGCACAATCTGTGTTATTTGTCTATATAATTGAACGCATTGTATTGATGGCTTTAGTCTTCTATTACAAAGATATGTTAGAAAAGGTAACGATGCGAAGAACCCAGCAATTCTCAGCTTTTGTTTGTTACCGAAAGAACACAGTTAATGGCCCGATTTATACTAGAGACGGATCATCCGTCTGGGACGAATTTGGGCAAAGAACGATAGTTCGTCTGATAATTCGTCTGCGTATAAATACGGGCAAACAGACGGATCATCCGTCCAGACGAAGTATCTGGATAATTCGTCTTCATCGACGAATTACCGGGGATAATTCGTCTGAACGGATCATCCGTCTGTGAGTATAAATGCGGGCGAAGGACGGACTATCGATGAAATCAACACCTCGTTACATAACGCCAGCGGTCATTTTGCGAAAAATAGTAAACTCAACATGGCGGACAACTCGGTGGGAAAGCCCAAAAAAGAACGGGTTTGGACTGAAACGGAACTAAAATTCCTTGCACTCGTGCTAGCTGACGAGAAAACAGAATTTGCGGTTCGACTGGAAACACTCGCCTTAAAGAAGTCTGCAAACAACGAAGTCTTTGAAGAAATCTCAAAGAAATTTAACGAGCTCATGTTGTCGAACGAGTTTAAAGAAGAGAATGAAAGGGAAAAAAGCAAGTCCACAAGCAAACGGAAATACACTATATTGGACACAAGTCCAGCAAAGCTTCGCATTAAATACAAGTTCCTGAGAACCCAGTGGCGAAAATTTACTGATCGCGTGAAAAAGGGAAGCGGAAAGTCACCCAAAACAGAACCCGAGTGGTTCACCATCTTAAACCCAATATTCTCCGACACCATGGGAAGCATGGATACGGCTTCCAGTCCCAGTGATGTGCTTTCAGAAGAGTCTTTCTAAGAAATCACCGATAGTCGTATCATATAGTTCGTCCCGTATTTATACTAGACGGATGATCCGTCTAGACGGATGATCTGTCTGGACGGATGATCCGTCTCTAGTATAAATCGGGCCAATTGCAGCGCATGCACAGTTGCTCGAAAAATTAAGACCGATTGGTTTTGGAGAAACTTGTCGATTTCTAACGATCAAGTCGTTAGAATTTCAAGAAATTTGTCAAAAAAGTAGTTCAGAAACCACGCGAATGATCTATCACGAAAAATCTGAATTTTGACATAGGGAATTTTTTAATAATACAGAAAACGATTTACGACGAATTACGAAAATCGCCATGTCAAAATTCTATTAGAACAGTGTTGACAGAAGGATTTAATGTCAATTCTTAGTGGACAAACGATGAAAACAATCTAACGACTGGATTTTTTTTAAATGAACAAAAACCATGTTTTAAGCCTTAATTTTAACCAGTTCCGTTGCCATGGCAACAGCACACACCCTAACTAAAATACGAGAATAAATACTATTGTGGTTATCCTTGACTCTTGTATAAAAAACGGACGCCAAAGTGTAAATCAAACTTTTTTGAAACTTGGCGTGATTAACATTCATGATATGAACATTAAAAAATTGCAATAAAAAATGGGGTCACCGTGCTTGTTTACACTTAAGCGGGCTCTTAAAATGAGGTATTTTTACTGGTTACTTGTTAAAAATCCGAATCACCTTCATACAGAAATAAGTCTTAGTCACCCGAAAGACACAAAGTCTTATCTTGAAAGTAAAGCTTTATTTTTTGACTTGAGTAGTATCGCATTTAAGCTGTTTTTGATTGCTTGGTTGCGTGAATATTGCACTTTTTCAGACACGCAGTTCCGTGGTTAGCTTGAAGTCCTCGCCTTGGCCAAAATACACTCAGTTGGGAACAATTTTCCAAAAAAACAAAAACAAAACGTGTTCCACTATCAAATTTTTCTTCTTCTTCAAATATGTTCTTTTTTAGACTGTTCTTAGCAAATACCTGAAAACGAAATCGGCGGTCACCGTGCTCGTTTAAGAGAAAAGGAGAATTTATTTCGCTATCGAGCTTAGTTTGTGAAATCCCTTACGTTTGGTACGTGCACGCACTAATGACAAATCGTGCGCAGTACGGATGCGCAATGCACTACTAAGGAATAACCTTAAACGAATCTCCTGGCCGAATCATTCTAAGCAATATATAGCAGTCTGCGGCCTCTCCCTACTTCAAGGAAGCACAGAAAGCCGCAAAACTCTAGAACATTTATTTTTAAAATCGGCACTCTTAATCCGGGTGACTCTAAAACGAAGACCTTAAGACCCCCTAATTTTTTGAGCATTTTTTACCTTTTGTGAAGTCCGATTTCGAAACGATTATCGTGAAGATGGCTTTTTTCACCAACGTTATTGATCTTCAAGCTGCCTTGAGCGCTTGTTTAACTGTCCGCGATCGGGAAACGCTGACAACCGCAAATTTTTGAAAGCGTAATAAGGTTCTCTAGCTTTCTTTGAAAACTTTCTCCGATTTTCGAAACTGGGCTCTTTTAACCCCGATTGGCTCATGAAAATATCTGTTAAGTTTTTATCTCAACTCTCAGCTGTGCTGACGAGAGAGAATTAATTCTTAGCTAAGTGCTCGAGGTTTCTGCTCCGTAAGTCACGCACTAAACTCTACTTTCGGCCCTAGATTTGCATACAAACTCCAACGGAGAAACCCATGGGACAGCTCTACCATTGAAATGACAACAATAGAAGTTCAGAGCGCTAATTAATTGTCAACACGCGACAATAAATATTTTTCGAACGACACGTTTCTTGATTATTACTTGTTAATAGCGAATAAAAAAAAAATAATACACAGAGATTTGAAATGAATAAAAATACATTTATTGACAACGAAAGCTCCAACATCTACGAAATATACATCTCAGTCATTATAAAAAATCTACGATTGCGAATTAAATTGATTTCTACTTGGTCGATGAACCTAATAGACAACACAAAACAACTCTGTTTGTTCAAATAGAGTTTTCCATACTACTCCTTTGTTTTTGCAAAATAATATCCCTGGGGTCATAAACGCCTAAAGTTATTCAAGACCGAGAAAATGAACAAGTGCTTTTCAAAGACGTTTATTGCAATCCATTTTAACTCAGTGTCTACAACTCTCTGAGCTCTAACTTGTCAAGTACTACAGTTTGTTCTTTCAATGCGGGCATGATCCAGTAACAACAATATGACGAATAAATTCAGTCTTTATCTTCATTTGGAATTTGCGGGTTTTTATTATTTATGATTAACTTTCTCCTTTTTTCGCGTATTTGTAAGGATGGTTTTTACTTTTAAGGCGCCGAGATCGCCGTTTCTGAATCGATTCATCATCGTCTAAGTAATTAACAAAATGAATCCGCTGCCTTTTCTTTGGCGGTGAGGGCATTGGTGACGGTGATTTTACTGAGGGAGGAGGGGTCAGTATGACAGGATTTAAAGGAGTTACTGCCGTAGGTCCTTGTAAGACGGCCCCTTGATTTAAATTTGGTGCCACGTTGAAGGGGTTTAGGGGCGTAGAGGGTGCTGTTACCGCTGTAGAATCTCCTAGACGTGTTGGCAAATTAACTTCCGGCTGACTGGTGTTCATCTCTTCAGGTTTTTTTCTAGCTGGAAGTGGTGTGTGTGTGTTCAATTGTTGTTTGAAAGTCAGGTGTCTGTTTTGCAGCTGTAGAAACTGTTTAGCTTTCTCATCTTCTCCGAGGTCTCTGCGAGAGAGGGTGACATCCATTCCGCTTTGTAATCGCTACATGGCTGGAAGAAGAGGGTCTGATGAAAGATTTTGCTGTTTCAGATATCTTAGTAACTCCTGAGGGATATTTTCTTTCATCGCTGCTTGATTAAATCCTTCTTCTCCAGGGAGCACGTTTGTTCTCAGCCTACAGTCATCTTGAGTTGTAGTTTTCAAATCGATCAAAAGATATCCATAGGGCCTTCTTACAGCCTCTTCATATTGCTTTAGGAAGAAATCGGTGCGCCCGGGATACATTTGTTTGGCTAGGGTCAAAATTTGCAGCTTATCCCGAGGAATCTTGAACAACACCAAGTAGTGGCTGTTTAAACTAATGCTGCGACTGCCTTTTCCCTGATGGAATACGTTCTGTACGATGTAAATGACACTCAGGTTGCGATGGTGGCATCCTCTTGTAAACAAATTGAAGATTCTCTGATCTTTGCAGGCATCAATCATCTGATCGTCAAAAACGATTAGATTCCGTTTGTTAACACTAAAATAAGCATCTTGTTCTAAAGCCGTGGGGATTCCCTTGACAAATTCTATGTTTGGTATGGTGACTAGCATTTCCATATAGGCTGGCTGCCACTGTGAGTAACACCACACTATCTTTTCGGGAGGAAGGTTAATCATTCTATAAGCCTGTGCAGAAGCTTATCACTTAAGTGATAAGCTTCTGGCCTGTGTCAACAGTGATTGAACCCAGACAGTCTTGCCTGCTCCCGTCATCCCAGCCACCATACAAGTGAACGGGTGTTCAAACTGAAACCGCTGACACCTCTCAGCGGAGTAGTGCATCACATTAAATGGAGTGAAGTGACCAGGAGTACTGTGCCTATTATTGATATGTCTTTTCATACTGTCTTTTCTGCTAAAGGATTTCCCTTGTGCCTCGGCTTCCTCGAATAACAGATACTCTACAGTTTTAGAGACGTTTTCTTTATCTGGTGGGTTTCCCTCCACGTACTCAGATAGTTCGGCAATAACTTGGTTTTGCTGCATAAAAAAAATTAAGTTCAGTGATAAAATTTATGATGTGAATATCACGAAATTGGCTAAATGGCAAGGAATTTGTTTTTGTTTTTGCTTCATTGATAAATATATGATTCAGCACACATGACAAAAGTAGCTGCAAAAAACAATTTATTTTTAATTACAATTCAATGGTAATATCAAAATGTATGTTTTCACATGTAATTTAATTTTCCCTTCTTGCAAGACATGCACAGTTGTGCATATCATTACAGAAGGACTAATTCTTCATTTTTAAATGTATCAAGGCTCTTCATAGATGTATAAACATGATTTGTGTTTGTGGGATGAAAATGCTACTACCCATTTTTTTTAATACGAAGAGCCCTCATTGGAAAATCATAGGAAATGAACATCGAAGAAATAAAGTCCAGTGTTTCTGATTTGAGTGTCTTTACAACAATGTTACCTGCATGATTTTAGCTGGTTTTACATTCAGCCTTGTCCAACAATCTCTGAAGATATGCCGATAGCACAGTTGGGGTACCCTTCTCATTTTTCCACACCTGGCACGTTTCATTTCTCTTTTCCACAAGTCCTTCAGAACTTGCCAACCAAAGTGAACTCCATATAAATCAAAATCCTTTGCCTGATTACCATTGACTTGGCGAGAAGAATGGAGAGCAGCAATAAGGCTCTTCAACTTAAATAAAATTCAAATCATTCAGAGATATATGTTAGTAATTTAGGCCCCTATTACATGGGTCTGTACAAATTTTTGCAAGAACAAAAACTTGCAAGGTTCCACCTCACCAGCTGAACTAATATATATTTTGTAGCTACCTGACTGGCGGAACTGGACAAATTTTTGAACGGCTAAGACTGCAAGTTTGGGACCTTTTTTCAGGTTCCATGCTTGCACACTTAGCTGCATGCAAAAAATTTGTGCGACCCATGTAAATAGGGCCTTAGTCCTCACAAATTCAGAACCCTGTAACATTAAAAAGAAATTTTATTGTATATGAGTGGTAGTCTGTCTTTGATCGATTGATAATTTTAAATTTCCAAAAAAACTATTCATGCATCATCTCTAACATGAACACTGTATAAAAATAAGCCCAAAAATTTATTATTGACCTGCAATGCATATACGATGAGAAGAGACTTCAAAAAAGAAAAGTAGAAGAAACATAAATATTTACTATTTACAATATATAATCTAAACTTGAACTGCATGCATGCAACAATAAACACTTAAGACACTGGCTGGTAATCAACACATGAAACTAAACAACCTGATGTGAAGGACATGGAATGAAAAACATTTTCACATTGGTCCAGGGATTCATCATCCATGGCTTGACATGATGCGGATCGTCAACATTGGGGTCATCATTGATGCCATATGCCCCACTTCGCTGGGTTGTTAGATACTTCACTGCCTTTAAATTGGGGCTGGCACCATCACAGACTACTACCATGGTTTTAAACCCGTGGATATGGAAGGCATGGATGCTGGCCATCAGGCATGATATTATGAATTTGCTTTCCATTCCCTTATGGCTGCTATAGTACGGGCCAATGATATCAAAGTCACTAGTGAGGTCACGCCAGAGAAACTGCAACTGGTAAGATGCCTTGCATGCCTTGGGTGCTCTCAACTCCTCATAAACATCCTGTAATGATGCCATGTCCTTTGAAGTCATTGCATGACCCACAAATCTTTAAAGTAAATTTACAAGAAAAAAACAACATCAAAACAAGCACCGACATACATACTGAGTATATGTACATGTACATGTAAGCTTGCAAACAAGGATTTCTTTACCTTAATCAACTCACAAAGTCTTGCATTAACCAGTACAAACTTTAATTGTACTCTAAGTTTATCTCACCCATTGTCTGCACTGTTCCAGTGAACCTTCATCACAACTTTAACCTCGTCAAAAATTATCACCCCTGTGTGCATTGGTTTTGGATGACCCTGTTCTACTCTTTCTTCAATGTATGCTGTATATGACTTTCTAGCTTCCTGTAGATGTTCAAAGTTACATGTAGTACCAGCAGGCTGATAGTTGGCAGAAGTGAACTGTTTGATCGCTGACATAGCTCTGACATACCATAGCTCTTTAAGGCTTCATATGCTGCAGGACTTCTCGTGAAGACTGCAAGTGCAATACGATAGGTAATTGCACTCCAGCGGTTGCTGGTTTTTCCAGTTCCTGTTATGGAGAATAAGGACTAAAATGAACAGGTAGGCCTCCCAGTTCTTTAGGTGAGGAGAAAATTATTTTTATAATATTCAGAGAACAGTGGAATTCATTAATGGAATGCATGTGAGATACACTGTTTTCAATATATTAAAATTCAGCTTAGCAGCTAGGCTTAGAGGACACTATCAAAAGAAATTGATATGACTATGTTTATTCATTTACTTTGTTTGTGTCCTCTAGGCCTCACTACCATGCTAAAGTTTAATATGTCGAAATTTAGTCACCTTCTGAGAATTTGTAATACATGTGATATGTTTTAAAATTCTCTCAAAATTGCATGGGCCTTTAGGAAGACTTTTCAAATATCAAGAGTAATGCAAATCCTTAACATTATTGCTTGACATGAGTTCTCATACAATTACTCATTTAGTATATGACTGAGAAAATGACAAATTTGCACTGCAAAACAAATTGATTTAATTGAATTAATTTGCAAATAAACTATAAATTTGCTAGCTCTCAGGGAATCACACTGAAGCAATTTTCTCAGACATATATTATGAACAAATAAATATAACCGAGTTCAAATGTGTTGCCAATCCAGTGAAATAGTGTGAAAGTTCCTTGAGAAGATCTTACATGCACTTGAACAAAAAGTAACTGCACTTACTGTTGACATTCTGATCCTTCCAAAATGACTGTCTTTCTTCAACATCCTTCATCCAAATTGACCGTACGATCTTCCCTTTCCCTTGTGCCTCGGCTTCCTCGAATATATTGTGTAGATCGTCTTGAAACTCCGATGAAATTGTTCCGGTGATTTTCAGCATTTGATTGGAAAAGTGGGGGGATAAAGGTACTTGAAGTTGTTTGCTTAACCTCTTTACTTCTCGTTGAAGTCTTCGAGCACCGGAAGTCACAGCTCGCCATCTTCGTCTCTGACTCTTAGGACTGAGAAATCTCCAATTACACTTAGAAGACTTCGAAATACGCCCCGCTGAATTTTGCTCTCGTTTCTTCGACATTGCTTTCAACTTGTGATGAAGCCTTTTGCACCTGCGACAGACATTATACAGATCTGAGCCAGGCATTTGTTTCCTGTTTTGGGGTTTGTGTAGCATAGAACATTTTTTACTATCCATGCGATCGAAAAGAAAACCCCAGGATCTTTTCAATATGGAGTGTTCCTCTGCGGCAACCATACTCAATCCCGGACAGATCACGTTCTCGGTGCTGACACGAAAAAGGTCAACAAGGTCTCGATCGTGTTTCAGCGTTCCCTTTAAGACATCACGAAAGAGAACCTTTACCACGTAGTCCCCATTCGCAGAAACATGAATTAATATGGGAGAAACACGGATTGTTGATATCAAACTCTGGTCAAAACGGGACAGATCCTTTTCAGACACGCAGCAATGTTTACCGTCGGAATAATCCCAGTAACTCACTTGCATTTCAGGGGCTTCCGAGGCGACAAACGCTTCGACGCGCTGAACCCAGTCACACTGATTTGGTGTGAGAATTGCTGGCGTTGCAGAAGAGGTATCTTCCATTGCAGACTTTTTATTCGTGAAGCAAGTCTCAGGTGTTTCGGCAAACCGTTTCGGTGCAACTGGTGTCCAAATACCAGTTTGCGGGACACGCAAAGGACACAAGTTTCTCGGGGTCGCGCATCGTACATCATTATTGGATTCTTTTTTCAAGTTGGGATGGTGCTTTGGTCTCTTAACAGGCAGCAAGTTTCCTCCTTCGTCGAATTTAACCTCTATAAAGGTCAGCTTTCTTTTAACCTTCGACATTTTTGACAATTCATTTGTGTCAACTACATGTTGCGGTTGTTACAAATTTCCTCACGAAAGTCTGCGTGTATTCCGCGCGAACACGACATATCCGCGCGAGAGCCCGTGCTCCATATTAGGAAGTTAAATTTGATTGGTTCGGAATAATCGGCAGCATTGAACCAGAGTTAAACGCTTCTAGGTGATAAGCTTCTGGTTGAATTCAATCACTTCAAAGTTAAGCCTTTAAAAAGTGATGTGGGGACGACTTAGGAAAAAGTTCAATGATTTTTGGAACAACATTGCTGACTTCTTAAAAGCTAATTACTCAATAAACATAACTTGCCCAAGAGCTTTTTTCAGATGTTTCTTTTCTAATATACCGAAAATTAAAATACTGTAATTAAAAGAAGTTTCGAAAAGACTTTCCTATTGTAAAGAAGCTACAAGAGCTAATTAAAAATCTTACAAAAAAAAGCTCTTTAACACTTCTGACGCAAAAAATCGCTAAGTAACAAAAAACATATTAAAAAAGCCGAAGAGTAAGCTTCCGGCAAAACGTTGTGTCTTTGTCCATTGCTTTAACATCTAAGAATGGCGGAGAGGAGGTGGGTGGGAGCAAGATGACTCTTTTTCCCACCCTCCTCCACTCCACCGGAGAGGAGGTGGGTGGGAGCAAGATGACTCTTTTTCCCACCCTCCTCCACTCCACCGGAGAGGAGGTGGGTGGGAGCAAGATGACTCTTTTTCCCACCCTCCTCCACTCCACCGGAGAGGAGGTGGGTGGGAGCAAGATGACTCTTTTTCCCACCCTCCTCCACTCCACCGGAGAGGAGGTGGGTGGGAGCAAGATGACTCTTTTTCCCACCCTCCTCCACTCCACCGGAGAGGAGGTGGGTGGGAGCAAGATGACTCTTTTTCCCACCCTCCTCCACTCCACCGGAGAGGAGGTGGGTGGGAGCAAGATGACTCTTTTTCCCACCCTCCTCCACTCCACCGGAGAGGAGGTGGGTGGGAGCAAGATGACTCTTTTTCCCACCCTCCTCCACTCCACCGGAGAGGAGGTGGGTGGGAGCAAGATGACTCTTTTTCCCACCCTCCTCCACTCCACCGGAGAGGAGGTGGGTGGGAGCAAGATGACTCTTTTTCCCACCCTCCTCCACTCCACCGGAGAGGAGGTGGGTGGGAGCAAGATGACTCTTTTTCCCACCCTCCTCCACTCCACCGGAGAGGAGGTGGGTGGGAGCAAGATGACTCTTTTTCCCACCCTCCTCCACTCCACCGGAGAGGAGGTGGGTGGGAGCAAGATGACTCTTTTTCCCACCCTCCTCCACTCCACCGGAGAGGAGGTGGGTGGGAGCAAGATGACTCTTTTTCCCACCCTCCTCCACTCCACCGGAGAGGAGGTGGGTGGGAGCAAGATGACTCTTTTTCCCACCCTCCTCCACTCCACCGGAGAGGAGGTGGGTGGGAGCAAGATGACTCTTTTTCCCACCCTCCTCCACTCCACCGGAGAGGAGGTGGGTGGGAGCAAGATGACTCTTTTTCCCACCCTCCTCCACTCCACCGGAGAGGAGGTGGGTGGGAGCAAGATGACTCTTTTTCCCACCCTCCTCCACTCCACCGGAGAGGAGGTGGGTGGGAGCAAGATGACTCTTTTTCCCACCCTCCTCCACTCCACCGGAGAGGAGGTGGGTGGGAGCAAGATGACTCTTTTTCCCACCCTCCTCCACTCCACCGGAGAGGAGGTGGGTGGGAGCAAGATGACTCTTTTTCCCACCCTCCTCCACTCCACCGGAGAGGAGGTGGGTGGGAGCAAGATGACTCTTTTTCCCACCCTCCTCCACTCCACCGGAGAGGAGGTGGGTGGGAGCAAGATGACTCTTTTTCCCACCCTCCTCCACTCCACCGGAGAGGAGGTGGGTGGGAGCAAGATGACTCTTTTTCCCACCCTCCTCCACTCCACCGGAGAGGAGGTGGGTGGGAGCAAGATGACTCTTTTTCCCACCCTCCTCCACTCCACCGGAGAGGAGGTGGGTGGGAGCAAGATGACTCTTTTTCCCACCCTCCTCCACTCCACCGGAGAGGAGGTGGGTGGGAGCAAGATGACTCTTTTTCCCACCCTCCTCCACTCCACCGGAGAGGAGGTGGGTGGGAGCAAGATGACTCTTTTTCCCACCCTCCTCCACTCCACCGGAGAGGAGGTGGGTGGGAGCAAGATGACTCTTTTTCCCACCCTCCTCCACTCCACCGGAGAGGAGGTGGGTGGGAGCAAGATGACTCTTTTTCCCACCCTCCTCCACTCCACCGGAGAGGAGGTGGGTGGGAGCAAGATGACTCTTTTTCCCACCCTCCTCCACTCCACCGGAGAGGAGGTGGGTGGGAGCAAGATGACTCTTTCCGGATCAATTTATTCATTTATGCAATTTCACTAACGACTCTAAAAATTATAATAAATAAGTTTTAATTATTTTTATTCTTAATAATAATGCGTAATTTAGTGCATATTTTATTTAAATGTCGATTATCGACATTCATGGGTAAAAGAATCGCTTGTGGTTAATAACCTTCCATTGTTTTACTACTTTACATTAAAATTTAGTTTAATCCAATGGTCTTTTCTTAATCTCAAAGTTGAGGGCAATGCCTGAAGAAATTCGCTAGTTTAATATACCACTCTAATATCCTTAGTGCACATTAGTTTATTTCCGTCTAAATTTTCCTATTAGTTTTTTCTTATTTTTTTTCCTTAAACCTCTATTCATCTGAACAAAATAGTCACGCGTGAGGAAAAGAAATTTCTATAATTCTCTACCTTACTTGAAAGGAGATTTCGAGGAAGTGCAAGTCTTAAACATATCTAACTCATTCCTTAAAATTCAAAAGATTTTAGACTGCGAGTAAAAATTCACCCATAGGATGGCTGCGAGATAGAGAGCACATTTATGCCCTATGTCGACACTCCGTAGTCTAGTCTCACGCGACTTCTCTCAAAGGAAAGTACTTTGGGAGAAAGTTTAGCTCATATTACAACCACTCGTGAACTTTGAAGGAAGGGTGGAAGATTCTGGATGAAAGTTAAGCTTCCCCTCGAAATACCCTCCCTTGCGAAGTAAAGAATTTTACACGAGATCTAATCCTCCTTTTAGATTTTTTCATTTAGAGAAGTGGAGAGTTTGAGGAAAAGGACTTAAGGCTCTTCAAACAATCTTCACCTGTAAGATGGGTGATTTTTGGTGGAAAATAAACTACTCTACACAATAAAGGGGGTAAGTTTCTAAAGAAACTGTGGTGCTGCGTCGATGGGAGTATCACAAGATAATTTGGTTTTATTAACTGGGTTGATAATCTGAGTTGGCCACCATAAAGAGATTCGGAAGCTGACTTTTCGAGCGTTTAGCCCTTCGTCGGAGCGATTTTCTTCGAGAAATTCCTCGATTCGCTCCGACGAAGGGCTAACTCTCGAAACGTCAGACTTCGAACCTCTTTACGGGGGTCAAAGCGGATAAAACCAAAGTATCGACTCTACGCAATGGCTAGTGCAGGGGGATCTCACACCTACGATTTTTCTGGCATTGCCCCCTGCTTTGGAAATGAGCAATGTTCATTGGAGTAAACTCAATTTAAATGCAAAGTAAAGGATAACGACACTGGTTGAACCGCATTCACCTTTATGGTTCTGCGGCATATTTCTTCTTTAGTTATATTCTAGCTAACTTTTAGCGTAGGAAGGCTTTAAGAGCTTATTGGAGGGTAGTCTTTAATTTGCTCTCTACGCCTTCCTTACATCAGCTAAGTTAACTTTCGTTATTTGCAATAATCTCTATCATTTTATTCTTCCGTCACACGGACTTGATATTTTGTCTATTCAGTTCTTCCTTGGTAATTAACTTATTATGGAGATTTACAGATTTCAAGGAGTTTATTTGAGAGTGTTTTTGCACTTGTCTTTTAGCCAGTTGTTCGCTGTGGTGTATCACTGATCACTTTGTTTGCTATTCCTCAGGAAACCTGTTGATAGAAATATTAGCAGTACATCAGAATGTGTTATGCGTTGAACTGCCGGAATAAGGCCTACTCTGGGACCTTACGTCGCAGTAACTTGAGATGATTTAAGGCAACTTTAAGCGACTAGAGCAAAATTAGCAGAATAAACGTTGCGACTTTAGGCGATTTTAGGTGACTTGAGGCGGCATAATTACACTTCAGGGATTTAAATTTAAACTTAACAGTGTCTCCAGATATCTCTTGCGATAAACCAATATTGTACCAATAGTAATACATATTTCAATCACCACAGTCTCAAATATCCAGGGGCCCGTTTCTCAAAAGCCCCCAGAAATCCTGTTTTATTTCATCTGTATCTCAAAACGGAGAAGTGTTTTCAGCTGAAACGTGTTGTATCAAGGGAACCTCTGTTCATATTAATACTAGAATAAAACAGCTGCGTAATCATAAGGTTCGAAATTTTGCTTCTGCTTTCCGGGTGCGCAACCTTATGGGGGCCTTCGAGAAACGGATCCAAGGGCTGGTTGTTCAAAGCCTGATTCAACTTAACCAGGAACTCTACAAATTGTTCTATATTTGTATATTCACAAGGTAATGAGAGCTTTTGGCTTTAGAGATAAATAAACAAAAACTAACCAAAATAAACTTATTTAAGGTCATTCCCCAGTATTGCATTGCGCATCCCTACTGCGCATAATTTTACGCGTGATTAGCGCGCGCCCATTAGAAAATGGCGGCTTTTTCTTTACGACTGGACCTCGCCGAAGAGGTGAATCGTCAGTTTTTCGAAAACGACTACGATGACCTATCATTTTTTTCTGTCGTTTTGAATTGAGTAGCAAATTTCTCTATGTAAAATAAATATGGGCCAATTCTCAGTGTTGAGAAAAAAACAATCGTCGGAAACGTGAATTTAGCAAGCAATCGTGGTGCTTTTATAAGGATTTATATGGTATAAACGAGGTGCTGTTGCTCCTAAACGAACATGGGGACCCCTCATTTTTATTTCCAAATTTAAGTTCCTATAATATAAACAATCAATTGGCAAAGTTTGAGAAAAATATCAGTGTAGGTTCTATTTCAGTGGAATGACCTTAAATTTAGAACTCTAACTAAATGTTAGCCAGTTAGGTTTTTACACCTTTTTTTAATTTCGAGTGTTTTGACGGCAAATGGCTTTTTTTCAGCCTTCTGAAAAAATTGATTATGCAGTAAGTATTTTTAAATTGTCTTCCGAAACTTCGGTGATCGTCAACCACTGAACAGTAATGGATTATCGTTCAAGATATACCTTAGCCAATCAGAATGCACTATTTCATTGGTGTAATCCAGGCGTATTCTACTAAAAATAAACAGATAACTGTACCGTTGTTAAGAACAAAAACTGTTGGTCATTAACTGTTACATAATAACCAAGAGTGATACAATAAAACGTTTTTAGAAAGCAAGGAAATAACAAGTATGATATCATTATGCTGACTGACTGATTTTGTGACTTGTTTTGTTGGAAAACATTTTTGGGCCGAGACAACATTTTAAAAACTTAAACTTTGCAGCATCTATTCACTTCTGTTTGCATGTTGACACGAACTTGTTTCCTTACTTACTATACACAACACGAACAACCTCGACCTGAACTTGTGGTGAAGAACTGACTTGCCTTTATTGTCTTCATTTAGGTTTTTTGGACTGAACTTGACAAATAATAGAAAACTGACATTTCATTTCCACTTGTCTTATTCGCATCCTTGGATGGGCTGTGTCTCAATATTTCCCTGCGAAGAAGTCGAAGCTCGGCTTCACTGTGCAAACACTTGGTTGGATTATCGCTCGCAGAATACAGCACCTCTTGCAAATTGACCTTGTTTTTTTGCCCGCCAAGGAGATGAAAAAACATTATTCCGGAACAACGCCAAAACTCGATCTTCCCTTACCGATGGATCAGCTAATTATTTAAGAAATAGACTTTAAAATGCGGAGTACAATTTCAACGATACCCTTAAAACAGTTGTATTCGTTCAAATTATTGTAAAAAGAGGGAAATCATGGTTTAGGAGTCCCGACAAACATCAAAGAAGCAAACAAACAGACCAAGAGTTATGTTGGGTGGTCTTTGACCCTGCTTATCTTTGCGTTTATGCTTCTAAACTATGCATGAATTACGTAATGGCATACAATTTTTGGATTTTTCCAGGTTTTATGCAGGGTCAGCCCCCAAAATAGTCAGCAAAAATATAGAACGAAGAAACTTGCAAGGTTTCATAACCATTCAGTTCCTTCTATTAACTATGCTCAAATAGATCAGTGGTGTTAAAGTACTTTGTTATCTCATTTTAATAGTTCTAACTGGATTTAAAAGCGGTGCTCTTCCTAGTATATTAATAAAGTGAAAGCAATGACGTAGGTCAATATAAATGACTAAGCTTTGTAACTTGTTGAAACGTTCAAGGAGCGTTTTTTGTCAATTACTCCATTGCTTTACTCAACGTTCCTATGGCAATCAAAGGTGTTTTATGATTTTTGGTGCACTTTTCTGAGCTTAAGTTTATGTTTTAGAGAGTTTCTTGGTTTTTATGAAGTCATAATTTAAATGACAATGACAGTACTTTTTGCATCGCTATATTTTTAGGTCTTTTCCAATATTTTAACATTAGCCAATTTTTGAAATCCATGATGGAGGTTCTTTTGAAAAGCACGATCTCATTTTTCCTGACCTGCCGAGGACACTAAAATAGTTAAGATACTTTGAAATGTATTAAGGAGATTTTATTAACTCTGGAATGAAACCAAAAAGCTGGAAAATTTGAGGTGCTAGACTTATTGGAGAGAAAAAGCGTTTCTATCTATTAGCGAGCAATGAACTACTGGTGGAATCCACTTAGTTCAAGAGCAAGCGAAGTTGGTTTTTGCGCATTGACAAATTTTCAGTCCTTTCGTTTCATAAATTTGCCGGAAGCCAAGAGAGGCAAGTTGCAAATATATTCGTAACCGGCAAAGAAACTTTTTATGAACGTCTTACTGCTGAGCTTTGGTGCTACATTTGGAAAGCATTCTTTAGTTAATGAATACTGAGAAAACTGCGAAGACAATATTTGTTCTAGAGTGTGTATCTGAACCAAACTGCTTGCACTATTTAAATTAACCGCTTGCACCGCTTTTCGTATGAAATGGACTCGCTTTTGGCCAGCATATCTTTTATAAAGATGTTTGAAAGAGGAAAGCGGAAGCTTTGGCATACTCAGGTGTATATTGACTTAAGCTGCGTTAGGTTTAGGAATTTCGTCAAAAACAATTAAGAGCCAGCAGTTTACGGAGACATTTAAAGCATAAATTGCTATTCAGGCAGCGTTTGAACGCAACAAAGCAGTGTAGAACTATTATTTTGCTATTCGAAGACAGTTCATTTGGTCATTTCCCTCACCAGAGTTTCTATCCTTATCAGGCATAAGAGGTGCGAAAAGCACCTATCTTGACAATTTTTCAGCGTCCTTCGTTTAGAGACTAGTGCATTTTGAATTTTAGAGTTATCATGATGGCAGTGCGAGACAAAGCTGCGTTCGCGTTTCTCGAAAAATGTATACTTACCTCTCATTTTTGGCCCTTGGTGAATTAAACGTAGTAGTATAGTGTGTAAATCTAGGTTTGTACAGTACAATCAATCAGTGGCCTAGATAACCAAGTAAGCTCCAGATTGTCACAGATTGTCACAGATTGTCATTTCCTTTTCTTAAGGTGGCTCAAAACAGTTTCCAGCACTTTCCAAGACGTAGATTTTGATGGGTCATTATTACCACTCTTTTATCAGTTGATGCTACAATCATGGTATCAAAAAACTACCCAATCATTGGTGAACACGTTGGTATTATTTTCGTGACGCAATAGGTTACCATAGCAACACTATGGCCTGCTAAAAAACACCCTTAAATTTTCGAAAATTTAAGGTGGCTCTGAACCGCATGTACAGAATTATTTTAAACTTTGCCAAAAGTTGCATCCGCGGCATCCTGCTTATCAAAAGTCTATAATAAGAAAAAATTTTACCGTGCCGTTTT
>JAHPZR010000341.1:0-19235 GCA_019787425.1 Platygyra sinensis | reverse complement strand
CGCTCGTGCGCCTTTGCTGGTTTTGACATTTGATGTGAGTAATTTGTTGTGTGCAATGATCAATTCCAGCTTTGCTTATTTGCAATTGCAAATCTGAAGTTCTATAGGGCTGATGTGAAACGCCCGCAACACGCCATTATTATTACCTCGGTGATAAACTTAAATGTGACGTCATTGCCAGCCCGCCCGCCCTCACGTCCGTCCGATCTTCTCGCGCCAGTTCGCCACGAGATAATTAATAACGATGCGTTCTCCACTTTGTGTCGAACGCAATTACATGAACACGCCTTAATGTTACGACATGTCTGTATCTCAGTCCCAACAACAGGGCGATAAGTCTGTCCGCACTAATTGCGGCCGATGTCAAGATGGATACACCACATAGAATCAAACCTAAGACATATCAAATGGAGCTTTGAGCATCCCAATTCATATTTGTGAGAGGAGCTAACGTACATGTCAGTTTCACAGAGTGCCAGTATCACAAGTCCAACGCATAGATCAGTGACTGACACACATCGAAAGAAACGTTTTGTCGGAGGTTAAATGGAAGTGACTTTATAGAGAGCAACAAGGATCAGAACATTGCCCGAAAAAGCGGTGTTAGAAAGAAAAATGTTCAAAGCTGAAAAGAACTCATTTACTCCCGCTAATAATAACAGGACTACTTGGTTTAGCGATCAAAAAATTGAATTCACCGTAACGATCGTAGCCTGCGTTGCAGACAAACTAAACCCCGGATAGTCCGTCTGCGAATCAGCGACCAAAAGCTTGTTCCGCCCCCTGCGTGTCACCGGGGTTTTCTATGATAGGTTCTAATTGGCTCTTGCTTATGGTTGTTCTTTTGTGCACCGTAATTGGACGAGTGGATCTCGTGAAACCATGGTTACTCTCTCGATGAATGCCAGATGCTCAACATGAACACGGCAGCGGTCACGGAATTATCTGAAGAGGCATATTTAAATCATAGTGCCAAAGTTTTACTGAAATGTTCTTCGGAGTTGCTAATGCAATGGTATGTTTATTTTCTTTCCCGCTTTGAACGTTTGGTTAGCATTCACAGCCCTACATCATGTTGTCCTTTGTAACTGTTTACCCGATTTAATTGAGGGTTTGGTGTTTATTATGTCAGACTTTTAAAGTTGCCCGTTTGTCTAGCTTTCATACCATTTAAAAGTTCTGTTTGCTCTCTTAACAGATAGATATGACAGTGGCTTGTGATTATCAGTCAATATTGTTCTTTTTTGAAGATTAAAAAAAACAGGAAAATACAGAATTGATAGTTGTTACATCACGAAAGAAATCTTCATTCCTCTCCCACCGTTTTATTTTTTATTTTACTCACTTTTTTCTAACTTTCTATTTTTCCGTTAATCATAACAAATGCAATTTCTTCAAATGTAATTGGTGCAGAAACTGCTGTTTTTTGTTGTAATTAATCTGCGAAGTCGTAATTGGACAGTTGGCTGTAATCGGGCGCCTGTAATCAGACAGTTACATGAGCCAATCTTTTTGTTTCGGTGGAGAACGCGGAGTGCGGAGCGTGGAAGATGCGGAGGATTCAACTATAGTATCATCAGGCAACAATAAAAAAATTTTCTTTTCCTTTGAAAAGGGATGTATACGTTTTCACTGCAAAATCGTACATTATTTTTCAAGCCATAAAGAAGGTTAGCAAGATGGTAAACAGAAGAAAAATTAAACGAGTGAAACATTACTGTCAATAACAACAAGCAGTCTATGTTCTTTGAAAAAGCAATGGATCATTGCATTTTCACTACATAATCATATATATTTTGTAGCTATATAGAAAGTACAGTACAAAATAGGTGATCAAAAAACCCAACGCGTTTAACATTGTTGCGCATTCACGATAGTAATAATCCTTCCAAGCCATGCATCATCCCATTTTCATTACTAAATCGTATAATCCCACAGTGCTTTTAGTAGCTACATAAAGAAATGTAATATACATATTTTAAAACTTTATAACAATAACAAATGGGTAATCAAAAATTTTTTGTAATTTAACGTTATTAATATAATCCTTCCAAGCCATGCATCATCCCATTTTCATTGCTAAATCGTACAATCCTACTGTTCTTTTTGTAACTATAAAGAACTGTTACATACATATTTCGCAGCTTTATAAAAAAAACAGTAACAAACAGGTAATCAAAACATTATTGTGAATTAACGATATATTAGTAATCCTTCCAAGCCATGCATCATCCCATTTTCTTTGCTAAATCGATCGTACAATTCTACAGTGTCTTCTGTAGATATAAAGAACTGGTGATAGGGGGCAGATGATTTTCTTTTTTCATAAATCCAGGTGTATATATTTTTTAGATCTTTTTCTTTTATATATTTTCCACACTCTGCACTTTCCACACTCCTCATTTTCCACACTCCGCATTTCATTTTCCACACTCGTCACTTTCCACGCTCCTCACTTTCCACACACCGTATTTTCCATACTCCACTTTTTCCACACTCCCAACTTCGCACTCCACGTTTTCCACCTAAACAATCTTTTTAGGTCCTCTCCACCAAATCCACCAATCACACCATCGATTACAATCACTATAGTAGCAAATTCAAAAGAGTGACTTTGTAAAATATTTGGAGGTTTAGTCTCCGGTGACTGTTTTAAAAAGCACTTAACAACTATTTTTTTCGAACTATTCTCCATATTTTTAATAATGACATTTAAAAATGACTATAAAAAGCTCTTTTTAAACAGGTAACAGGACATCGTTTCGTCAAATACACTCTGTAATCGTACTCGTGATTAACAAATCGAACTCCCGCTTCGCAGTCGTCCGATTTTGTTAATCACTCGCATGCTTACAGACCGAATTAGACTCCACTCAGTCCTGTTATCATTATCAAGTAATTAGTATATTAATTAAAAATCTAGTTAATTAATTATTAGTTAGTTAATCAATTAATAAATAAAAACGCTTGAAACCATATCTTGATAGACTATCCCACCTAGACTCGCACTAGCCGCTTGTTCTTTGCAACGTATGTCAAACTATATAGTTAATTATTCCAAAAAATTAAACATTTAAGCTGCCTTATTGTGTCTTTCACTGCTTGTCTCACTTCTCTGATCTTCCAACAATACAAGATAGGGTTTAGAGACGAGTTTAAGTAGCCCAGAGTCTCTGTAACTCGCCATCCCACATAATTGTCTATTCCCGCGCTGATAATTTGCATATTCCAAATACCCCAAGGGGCATAGCAGGTAACAAATGCCAACTGCACCCACAAAACACTAGAAACTGACTTCTTATATCTTGCTATCTGCAGTGAATTCCTTCCTCCGTTCACTTGTCTTTGGCAGACATGGTTTTGTACTTGGGCTTGTTGATGTCGTAGTTTGAAGAAGATTCTTGTGTAACAGTAAATCGAAATTACAAGCAAAAGTAGCAAGAGAGCAGAGGCTGATTGGAAGGCGACGTTTGGCATGATAATCGTAGTTCCAAGAGAAGCACCAATTGCAAGAAACCAAAAACAAATTATAAATGCACGAACGCGCTTTAATGTTACGACATGTCTGTATCTCAGTCCTAACAACAGGGCGAGAAGTCTGTCCACACTAATTGCGGCCGACGTCAAGAGGGATACACCACAGAGATCGAAAGCTAAAACACGATTTGCTTCAATAACATAACTCAAAGCATTCACGTCCATATTTGTGAAAGGAGCCAACATGATTGTTACAAAGAGTGGTTGTACCACAAGTCCAACGCATAGATCAGTGACCGCCAGACATCGAAAGAAAAGTTTTGTCGGAGGATAAATGGAGAGCAACAAGGATTAGAGCATTGCCTAGAGATGCGATAATAGCTAGAAAAATGTTCAAAGCTGCAAAGAACGCATTTACTCCCGCTGATAATGTTATGATGCCTATTAGAGTCAGCTCGCTTGTAAAGTTTCCATCTCCAGTAATGTTCGCCATTCTCCTTGGACGATCAGAAAATTGAAGTCGCCGTAAGGATCACTGTAAGAGAGTTGACAAAAAGCCTCGGTCAGCTTGTAGCTCAACGTCGGATTAAAGATATAATATGTCGCTGATAGTCCTTTAATTGACAGTTTTACTCAACCATTAATTTACTTTTAGTTCACCCGTCTGTAGTGTTTTTACCACTAAAATGTCATGTTCACACTCAAAAGTGAATGATATATTAGTTGCTTGGATTATTAGTCAATAGTGATCTAGTTTATACATCAAAAATAACAGGAACGAACAAGAATTGTAAGTTGATAGATCATGGAAGCAATTAAATTTAAATGTACGTAAAGATTTAAAGCCCAATAATGTCGAATAAGCTATTTTCGAACTTCCACTGTAATAGATTTTAAAGTGCATATGACATGAAAAATATTTTCCGCTTATTCGAAAGACCTTTCAAAACACAGAAGAGTAGCGTTTTTCTTTTTGAAATTTCTATTTTCATTTTAGAGATATTAACATATTTCTATTATGCAAATCAATCAGTGATGACGTCATATTGTTTGCAACTAAAAATGGTAAAAAAACTGAATAAACAATATCTCTAGAAATATTAAATCAGTGTTCTTGAAACTTGGCCCCATAAATGTGCATCACAAAAGAAACAAAATGGCACCCTTAATGCTGTTGCCATAACAACTCTTTTGGCTCCAGTCTCTCTCTGTCCAAAAAACAAATATCCCATTTACAACCCCCTAAAGTGAGATAAAGGATGCTACTTGGAACAGACACAGTTCCCATATTGTCTTAACTCCCATCAATAGATTGTGTGGGGTACATGGCTCTTGGTTTAAGACAAAAACTGGGAGTTTTAGTTTTTATTAAGACAGCATCAGTGGCCAAACTGTTGTCATGGCAAGAGCATTAAGGTTGTCATTTTGTTTCTTTTGTGATGCACATTTGCGGTGCCAAGTTTCAAGAACACTGCTTCAATATTTCCAAAGATATCGTTTATTCAGTATTTTGCCACTTTTCAGTTGCAAACAGTATGACATCATCACTGATCTAATTTGCATAATAGATAAACGTCCATATCTCTGAAACGAAAAAAGGTAATCCAAAAAGATAAACGCCATTTCTCTGTATTTTGAAAGGCCTTTCAAATAAGCAGAAAATACTTTTCATGTATTTTTCATTTACGGGAAAAAGGGAAAATGTTCTAAGGTGGGTGGTGGGTCTTTTCCTCATTCAGTCGGGAGCAATTACAAATCAAAATAGCATTGCTTTACAAATATTTGATAAACTACCATAATTTCTACCAGCTTAATTAAAGCATTTCTTCTTCTGAAGAAAGAACAGCTTTTTCAGATGAAAACACCTGCAAAGGAAGTTGAAACTAGGTTCAATAAAAATAATTTTTCCTGTCTACACGTATTTTTACTCAGAACAATGAACAATAACCTGTACCAGAAGTTTATAAACTTTAGATGGTCTTAAACGTCTCGACTTTAGTAGCAAATCTCTTTTTCCGGTCACCTTCCGGATTAAAATACATAAATCAATCCATTACGGATAACAATATAGTTGTATGCATTTTGAAGACGAAGTGCTTTTGTTGTTAGGGCTCCCTAGAACAGGCTTCATCGATTTTTTTATTCTTGTTGTGCTGTTAATTGTGTTATTCAACATGTAGCTTTCATCTATAAATAACTTATTTCTTTATTAGAACCGCCTTTCATCATTTGGTCTTCCCCTCTATTTCTTCCCACATCTTTTAAACCATTAATATTTAATTTTCTTAATTGTTCGAGCAACGCTCTTCTGAAAATCCTCCGGCTTTCTTCTCATGGAAAACACAATCATCTTTTAACACAATCTATTTGAACAGAATTTCAACACTTATGACCATATCTTCATCAAACAGATCAGGAACTCGCAAAGTGACTAGCTCAACCAAACACGTTTTTTTTTTAATAAATAGCGGAAATAAATAAAGTAATAAATTAATAAAACAAAACAGAAAATGGTCTCTTATGCACTAAATCATACTTTTAATAGTTTTCACCATAGCTTTTCTTCAGTTCGTTCGCCTCAGTTGCCCACCTGGCATTAAGATGAAGAGATTATTTCCCAACAACACATTACCAAAAAACATTTCATCAGGGCGCGTATGTGCAGCCGCCTTTCCTCCCCATCCCAACCCCCCCCCCCGGATTTCATAGCAAAGTTCTGCTAAACTATCATTCCAGAATGCGCCGGCCATTTCTTACCGTTTTCAATATCCAAGACCGGTAACACTGTTCAGAACTTTTCTATTGTGCTACCCTTCCCGATTGCTTGAGATTCAAGCCTTATTCATCTGTGTGTGATAGCCAAAACTGCGGCGATTGATGATTATTTACTCAACCAACAACACGCTCTCGCCCGAGCAGTCTAAAAAAAATTGCATCTCCTATTTCTATTACTTTATCATGATTCCCATGTTTCACATTCACTTTGTGATGGTTGGGTCTTTTCATTAAAATAGATATAGCTAAGGTAGTGGTGTGGTATGTTCCAGTCCACATTTTGCTCTGCAATTTTTCCATTTTTCTCTTGAATTTTTGCACCTGCCAAGAAAACAACATGATAGCGCGCAAGTTGCCCAGAGAATTGTTGGCACAAAAGCAACATGTTTCTAACAGTTATCCTTTATCTAGTGAATAGAAAGCAATCACATTACTCGGCCTCGCTCCTTACTGGTGATATCCAACTTATCTGCCTGTTGTTGAATAATAGCACGGACCGCCAAGCGGAGCACCATAACTATAAGAACAGAGCCATTTTTAATTTATCCATAGAAATAGAAACCGATGCAATTCTTAATTTATGGTCAACAGGGCTAGCGGCATGGATTGCGAGTGGGTGCGCCCAACGACGACGTCGCACAACATGGCGGCCATACTCCAGCTAATACCAAATCATGCATTCTTGGTTTCCACCGTATATATTTGATATTGAACATCCACTCTATGATCAATTGACACCTGTCAAAACAAGGTATCTCATGTTTAGAGCTTATCAAGATCATAAGTTCTTCTTAAGTTGATCGCTGACCACTGGTGTAGTTTGAGATTATATTAAACTCAAAACAGAGGCGCTTTTATGCCTGGCTAAATCTGTATATTATTTTCATGGCAGCCACCTTACTTTTGAGGTGGAATTACCCCGTTTCATTAAAAAGAAGATGCCCCAAATTTCAGAGGATGTGACAAACGGGAGTTAAGCCTGTTTAAGGGTCTGTACATCCTCGGAGACCCAGGGGCAGCTAGTTGGGTCATGAGAAAGTCGAAGCGGCCAAGTTTACAAGAACGAAAGAGGAGCCCCTAGGATTCTACTCTTAACCGACCAGTTCCGAAACCAATTGAAATCCTCGTCTATGATTGGGCACAAAAATATTTTTGTGCCCAATCAGAGTCCAGCTCTTTTCGTGTTACTTTCGTGACTTCTTATTCGAAGGTGTTCACCGACAAACTGTTTGATCGCCTGTTCGCCATTTTTGTCCGCCTCGTGCAGGAGAGTTTCCCTCGATCGAGAAGTGCCACTGAAAGGAGAACCATGAAACCGAAAAAAATCTTCAAATTTAGGATGTTTGTAAACCGACCTGAAAAAGCAACAACCGAGAAAGTCAGACTGTGGACTAATCGAAGGTAAATTCGTGAACTCCAGAGTACGATAAATTATTTGCGAGTCCGAGTCCATGCACCTCGGCCATTTTCGTTCGTGTAGTCTCTCTTGTGTCAGCAGAAATACCGGTTCGCTCCATCTTTATCGGACGTGGGAATTTCTCCTGCACGGGCTGGATAAGTATGCTGAACGGGCGGCCACTGAAACGAAATTTTCGTATGTGAGATTTTTGCTTAGTAATAAAGTTTCAACCTTACTTGGAAACACTGTAGACTTTTTTTTCGCATACGGTAAGCGAAAACTGCTTTTTCAGCCGTTCGAAGTTGGCTGGTTAAGCCCAAAATTGGCGGCCATCTTGGCGCGGCCAAAAGAGCCTACTGACGTCACTGGTTGTATTAGTCTCGTGCCGCGCTGAAAATTTAGAGTGATTATGGGAGAAGAGGATACTATTCGAAGCCCCCCAAAAAACATCTTAAGGACATCTCAGAGCTTTAAATCAGATACTAACAGTAGTCTTAGCCATGAAGAGGTGGAGAGGCGATCCTGGGGCTTTTCAGTCTATTTTATAATTAAATAGTTCCAAGATAATTTATGAAAGCACAGCACATGACCCAACTAGCTGCCCCTGGGTCTCCGAGGATGGGGTCTGTAAGAGGTTAATTTAAAACTGAAATATAAGCCTTCATCTGAAAGAAGAAAAAAATGAAGTTTTAATTTATACTGATAGCTGGCAATTCTTAAAAAAAACTATTCGCTTAGAGAGAGGCGGAGTCTTCCTGAAAATAAGGGTGGAATTGTAGAACATCAGCCCTTGGATAGCCTAAAATAACAGTCGTCTCCTGCTTTTAGCGAACCTCGCCCGAAGATTAAACTGAGCCATTACACTTTGACGAATCAATGTTACGACACTTAATCAGGCGAGGTTATGATATAACTATGATACAAAGGCCCGGTCTTCGGTAAACAAGTTTTGGTCGTATTCATGGCATAATAGGTTACTATTATAACATCAAAGTGAAAAGTGATCATCGCAGTAAATTTCCCAATTTAAGCAATTTTAAAGAAGAAGCCTGAAAAAATCAGGGCCTCAACGGGTTTCGAACCCGTGACCTCCGCGATACCGGTGCGATGCTCTACCAACTGAGCTATGAGGCCACACATTGGGAACGAGGTCAATTTATTGAGTTCATATCTTCCCGTGTAGTGAAATGACGTGAAGTTTATACGAAGTAATTCATATTTGTACTACGGCTGTAGATGAAAGTGAAGAGTGATCAACGCATCACAGTGTTCAAAAAACCCTAAAATTTAGCTTTACAACTGATAAACGAGCTCCATAAACTTCATTAATCATTACTGAATTGAGATAAACATGAAAAGATAAACTTTTCCCGAAGTTTGTACATGCAATTTGTGAAACGTGTTAAAAGTTATCTTGACTTTCGATAATTTAAGGTGGCTGTGAGCTCCCTCCACAGAATTTTTTAATTTTCAGTTCCAATTTTTTTTTCCTCATACTAATAATTTTAAAAGTGTAAGTCTTAAAAAGAGATGGAAGCGTCACCTTAACTTGCATAAGTAGGGTTGAAGTAACTGAGTTGAATTGGAATTGTGCTTTTTTTTTCTTGTTAATTTATTTTTGAACAGCCTGTGAACCTTTTGTTAACCTGCGGGCTCTGGATAGAGTAGTTGAGCACCTTGATTCAATCTTTTTCTCATAGGAAAGCCGCGTAATTGCCCCCGCAGGGTTTTGGCCCAGAGGCCAAAACCCAAGGAGGCATTATAGTCTCCCCCGCGTATACGTATAAAGAATGTGTGAAATATTGGTGTAGTATGCGAATCAATCCCGATTTGACGAAACTAGGCGCGCACGGTGGTCCCGGTTAATTTTTCAGTCAGTTCGCAACGAAGGCAATGCTACATGGGTAATTCTTGCAACCACGAACACGAGGAGGAGATCGAGGAAGATATTATTTGCTGCACGAGGAGGAGAGGATCTTGCCAAAATATATTTTAGGGCTGGTATCTGTCATCAAAGTAATTTCTTCATATCTTGAATTTAATGGTTATTCAGCAGTACGGTTTACGGTTGTTTCGATACAAAGTCGTTTCGATACAAATGTAAAGTGGTTTCGATACGACTTGTATCGAAACGACCGGATACCAGCAGTACCAGATTGAACTTTTTGGTACAGAAGTTGATCTGTCGGACACAAATCAGCAACGGGGTCGACAGACTCCACCCAAACACCACATTATAAAGATCACGTTTATTTGGATCGCTTATTTTTATTGAGTAATCTTACGTGGCGTAGATCCCATGTGATGGCTGGGTTGACTGGCAGGGATCCAACTGTAAAAGTTAATGTTTTGCGGCGTTTTCATTGAGGACAAAAAGCTTGACTTAATTTGCATAAAAGGCGACTGCAACACGATACTTCTCTTTACATCTCGGAAAATAAATCTCGACTTCTGTTCTGCTTTCGAGATACGTTTGCTCGTAGAGTCCTCGTTTATCAAGACAAATGATTTGTTTCAGTATCAAACTAGAACAACAGAGTGGTTTGATATTCTTTCCAGAATGCACTTCGTGAGAGTATTATGTAAAGAGTATCATGTGATAGAATGAGTTCATACGAAATGTGTTCGTTGTGTTAACTTATCTGTTGATTCTTTGGATCGTATTTATGATAAGATGCCTAAGTTACTTGAACAGTATGAGTGATATAGTTTACAAAAACTATAAAATTTTAGTTCATACAATAATACTTTCCTTTAACGCAGCGGAATTTTTATAAGAATTTTATATCCTTGACGGATAAAATAGAAGCGGGGGCAGATTTAGTATGAACTATTACTAGTTTATAGAAAAGAATGAGAATACAGTGTGGAATGTTTGGATTGAAACTGAGTCGAGACGCGGTAGTTGATGTTTTTTTCTTTCAGGATGGGGGACTGCACCAATGATAGTTTATCTTTTGTTAATTGCTTTACGTCTGTCTGCGTTTATTTGTCTGAAAATTTATCTGCCACAAACTAAAGAAAACCTTGTTAAGAAACCTGGTTTCTCTCTGGTTTCTATAGCTGCTAACACTACTAAAAAGAGTATTTGACGGTTTATTTCTGACTTCTTTGTATCTTGCTATGTTCAGTGGATTCTCTCCTTCGTACACTTGTCCTTGAAGGACCTGAGGCCTCTTAATGTCGTAGTTTGAAGAAAATCCTTGTGTAGCAGAAAATATTTCTTCCCACTGCGGGCTTCAGAGAGCAGAGTTTAGTATAAGCACCAATAAACCAAAAACAAAATAGAACTACACGAACTCGACTTAATGTTACGACATGTCTGTAGCTCAGTCCCAACAACAAGCGCGAGGTCTTTCCACAGTAATTGCGGCCGACGTCGAGATGGATACACCACAGAGAATCAAACTTGCATGAACTGGCCACACTCAGATCCACTCAGAGATTGCGGTCGATCAAGAGGAATACACTGGTCAAAATCTAGCTTAAAATATTTTAAAATTCGTAAACATAATAAACAAGCTTCTCCTTTATCTCTGCTATGCAAAACTACAGTTCAAATATGAATTATTTCATGTTTGGAAAACAGTCCTAAAAAAGCACGCGCGCTGATTGGTTAAAAATCGTGTTTGTATAACTCAATGGAGACACAGAACTAGCGTGCGTTGTTGACGTAGTGATGGCGCGAGCAAAGAGCAATTACATTTTGTTCATCATCAGAGAGGTCAACTCTGATATACCTTATATATGAACAGAACAAATGCCGGAAAAATTCAAATGCCCCGAGCGGGATTCGAACCCACGACACCCCGATCTCATGAAAGGTGCTCTAACCACTGAGCTACCGAGGCAACCACAGTGGAGTGTGTCGAATATTAGCTACAAAGGAACATTTATTACCAGACATTTGCTCCCAGGCCTCACGGACTGGGAATTACTTCTGTTGATCGTCGAGACATTGCTCATCGGACCAGATGTTGTATTTAACCATACACATTGTAAGTAACGCGGTATATTTCGAACAAATTGTTCATCATCAGAGAGTCAACTCTGATATACCTTATATATGAACAGAACATTTGTTCATATATAAGGTATATCAGAGTTAACCTCTCTGATGATGAACAATTTGTTCGAAATATACCGCGTTACTTATAATTACATTTGTGTACTGGACAAAAGCCAAGGTTAGCTGAAGGTACAGATTGGCAGAACTGAATTATTTTCCGTCAGCATGGCGAAGCGAAATTTTTATTTCTCAAGTGCCGTTGGAAACGACATGCAGGCGTCGACTTATGAAATGCGTCGGAAAATAGTCATTTAAGCAAATAGTGCTAACTAAGTAATAACTGAATGCAGTGATGGGCCTAAAACTGAGCGGGCATCTTAAAACAATTGGCCTCATTCTGTTTCAAGACAAATGATTAAAAGATCCATGAAAAGCTGCTACCACTTTAAAACATCCAGGTTTTAAAACAGTAGGTGAAAGAATGATACGAAATCTTCTTATTCTTTTTCTTTTGTAGCATGTACAAATGAATGTCAAAATAATGAGTTGAATGAAGATGAAAAAGGATGTGACTATTTAAAGAAAGTTCCGATCTATGGATATGTTCACGACACTTCACCAGTGAAGCCCAGCCGAAGTAATTATACATACTTCAACTTTAAGTTTCAAACTGCAAATGGTTTTTGCGATGGAGTTTGCTTTGATAAGAGTCTTTATAATCAGGTGAAGCAAAAAGACGAAACACAGAAAAGTGTTAGACTGTCCAACTATTCATTAAAGCGGTCATTGCATAACAGCAATGACATGGCGATTGTCGTTAATAAACGTACTAAAATTGAGAGCGTTTCAGAGTGCCCATTTGATCACAAGGCACCTCCAAAAAGATTTACAAAAATCCGTGAAATCGATGATATTTCAGATTTCACTTTAGTTTCAATTATCGGGAAAGTACATATCAGATCGGAGCAGAGTGAAGTTAAAGTTCAAGAGCGATCAGTAATGAAATTAGATTGTAATGTAGCAGACGACACCAGTGCAATTAAACTCACATTATGGGACAAGAATATTCCGTTAGTCCAAGAAGGCCAAGTATACGAAATTGTCAATGCAAGGGTTCGTTCATACCAAGGAGAGAAATATTTATCAAGTAATTTTGACACCATTATAACTACAGTGAAATCAGATACGCGAAACATGAGATTCGTTTCACAGCTAATGGAAAATGAAGAGTCTATTTCAGAGAATAGTATAATTGTCAATCGAATTGGTGGGGTGCAAGAAATTCAACGCTATTCAGTTTGTAATAGTTGTCGCCGGAAACTGGGCAATCTACAGTCAGATCTAAGTGTTTGTGATTCTTGCGGTTTAAGTCAAATCAAAACAGCTGCAGATGAAACACACTACAGCGTAGGAATATTTATTGGGGGAGAACATAAGGTTCTTTTGAGGGTTCTTCAAGATCAGGTTGAGTCTTTCATAAAGTTGTATAATGAACAAGCTGAGTCGTATAACAAAATTAATGCGGAAAGTGTCACAAATTCTGAAATTACTGATGCATTTTTGGCAGCGCGCAACTTGAAAATAACTTTCAACACTAAAAGTAAACTGGTATCTTCCATTTTATACAACAAATAAGTTAAAGTAACATTGTTTGTTGTTTTATTTACATAAGAGCTTTGGCATGTAAGAGCCGAAGCAAGCCACGGATTGCCTCGCAACTGAAAATCTTCCGTATAACATTTCTTTTATGTTCTTGTAAAGTTGTGTATAAATAATACTGAAAAGAAGTTGTTGTTTTTTGCTATATTCCCTAAAATGGCATTTTCGGGTTTCAATGTCTCGAACAAAATCTATAGTGAACTATCGACCTACATAATGTCCATTTGTTAATATAAAATAACTTAGCAGTTGTAGTTGTAAAAGTTATCACTTTGCAATGAAAAGAAATGAAAAGATATTTTAGCAGCGTCTTGTTTAATTTTACTTTGTTGAAATAATTTCAACTTACTCTAAACTTGCTGGTATAAGATATGTGTACAGTAAATTAGAAGAGTGATCTGTAGATAAGTTGTTTTTCTACTAGAAACTGTTTTGTTTTTTGGAAGCATAAGAAATAACTCTTTAGTGAAAAATATTGTAATATTACTGAGACGCACAAAGTTGAATAAACTGTTGAAAATAATTATTGTCCTTATGTTGAATATGTACAGCTCGGTGATCAACACTAAACCGGCAAATGCTTTAAGCGTGAAGTAGAAGGAGTGAAGCAAAATACATACTTATAGACCACCACTCTGGGAATATGATTTGCACCCTACGTAGCCCAGCAGCATAGTCTGAAGTGGCTACATGCTACAAATATAGTGCAAAGATAACGGGGAATCTTAGCCATTCGGGAAATAAAACCTACGCGGAAAATGAGATATGCGATGCTCCAGTTAACTTTCTCGAGTGTTTTTCTTTTCTCGGAAAACTTCCCTATTTTACTTTATATAAGGATACGCAAAACGCAGAGGCAAGACCAAGCAAGTGTTTTTGGAATTCCGGATATGCAAATTAGTCACTTGCCGAGACAGTCTTCGTTACCATATCAGTAGGCGTTGACACAAATATCCGGATATTTTTTTTTTGAGATATTTAGAGATTTCCGAAATATGGAAAATTTTAAGATATTTAGAAAATTTTGGGACGTTTAGAAAAAATTATAGCTTTTTTGGCAGTTTTGCAGCTTTTCCTCGCTATTTTCTTAATTCAGTTCAGGGCGGGAGCGGCTTGCCAAGTTGAATAATGTGTTCCACGTCAGTAGCAGCCATTTGTCAAAATGGCAAATGCTGGAAACAATGAGTTTTGCATCTATGTTGTTTTGAAAGTTGCCTTATTTCCATAATAGTAGTGTAGACAAACTCGGACATACTTTTCATTTCCTGCTGGAGAAAATTTTGGCCCAAGGGATTCAAAATCGGCTTATTTTTAAATCAAAAGTACGTGATATTTCGAGATATTCAGAGGATTTGTCGAGATATTTAGAAATACTTTTGGATATTTAGGCATTTCTTTGAGAATTTCCCTTACGATATTTACGCGATTTTACGTGATATTTGGTTCAAGGTCAAGTTATCAATCAGGTTGCGAACGCGAGAGCCATATTGGAATCTCACAGTAACCGCGCAAAACACGATAGCCTCCCTGAGTAATATAGCACTTATTAACTCAGAGTGGGGTCATTACAGGGAAATCGCAGACCGGTGCCGAGGTCCGAGATTTCCCTATGATGACCAAACGGACGAAGTCAATAAGTTATTTATCACATTGCCTTTTAGCGCTATTCTTAAAAAGAATACAATAAAAACCCGGGAAGTAATGACGGTCATTAATGCAAGTGTGGCCAGGTCTCTGTTCCAGTAGTGCTGCGGCCGCACTTACATTAATGACCGTGATCACTGAATTGCTACTATGGACAAAATTAATTTCACACGGGAAGTAATTTTCCACATCCGCTTATGCGCGCTGTAGCTCTCTTAAGCTTTGTCACTCATACTAAAGAAGTACCTGTGTGCTACTTTTTCTTTCAGTTATTGCAAATATAATAGTACTTTGTCATCTTTTTTGTTCTTTGCCCAGGCGCTTGAAGCTTTTACTCACAACTCAAAAGAGCCATCGAGGCGAGAAAAATTTTGATAATGCCCGGTCATTACAAAAAAAAAAATGACCGCTCAGCAGCCAATCAGAGCGCGCGTACTATTGTAGTCATATAATAAAGTTGAGCAATTTTTGATTAGTCATTGATTATTGCTGATCATCAACAAATAATTTTGGGAGCAACTTGATTATTTCTCATTTATGATATTAAAACCCCCTGACTTCTATACCCTGCCTTAAACTAAACTGCTAACTTTCAGTACAATTTAATATTAACGCGATACATCGCAGAGTTACACTCATCCACGGGTCATGCACGCTGCATGCGTAATATTTCAGTGTTTTTGAAGTACAAGAAACCCATATTGCGAAGAAAAATAACAAAATCACATTAAGGTATTTAACAATTGCCAAGGATTAGTATACATTTCAACCCTCCTCTTCCCAAGTTTTCTCCACATTTGTTTCCGAACAATTTTTCAGTGATACTTCAATGTTAAATCTCATTAATTTTAAAGTATTTGTGTAACTACAAGAGCCAAAAGTTCGTCTTTTGCTTGCATTTCTTCATTGATGGTGTTGAAAGTGCTGGGCCAGCTAGTTGCTGTTTTTTCCTCGGGCAATCACACAACTACCGGTCGCTTCGTATCATATCATTTTGGGAAAAAAGATTCCGTGACTGGCCTTGAAGTTATATTGCAATCCCCTTCCCACCTTTTGCAAGTAACTGGACTCGTATTTTCACCAAGAAAATGTAAGTTTTTTGTTTGATTTCTTGCACGCACACATAAGGCGAAAGTTTTAACCGAGTGTTGCTAATTGGAAGCATTCTTGTAAACGAGTTCTCGGAAACCTCGTTCTTGTGAACGAGTTCCAAGAACACGTACTGATGGAACACTGGCAGAACAAGAACAGAACAGATAGAGAACGGATATGGAACGGGTACGGAACGGGTACGGAACGTGTACCGAACAGATACAGAACGTGAACGGGAACGCGTGTGGAACGGCAGCAGAATGTGTTCTGTCAAGCGTTCCCTGTTAGGTTTCTTCTGACTGGTACTGTAGAAGTTTAAGGCTCCTTTCTTCACTGCAGAGAAATTTTGCAAGCAGCCAGTCTACTACTTTGGTAAAGTTTACTTAGTTCTTTGCTTTATTAGGTGTCTTCTCTGTGCCCTTTTCCTTTTAGTGTTAAATCGAAAACAGCTATTGTTTGACTTTAATTTTTTTCTATGCTAAATAAACAAGACACTGAAATTCACTAATCACAGACCTCCTAGATTTTTGGGCCCATTTCCATGAAAGAAACACTGGTATATCCATTGCTTCTGATTTATTTATTTATTTATTTATTGCAAGCAACATGTCAAAAGATGATGTCAGAAACTGATTTAGAAACATGCACCAGTAGGTGCGGTCTATGGTTATAGTGAAAATAGCCATATAATTGAAAAATTATTGGGAATTATTTCATACCATTGTTATATCAACTGATCAAAAAGTAGTACTACCAGTGATAAAAGTATCGTAGTTGGAGATTATTGTCACTCACCTTGAATCTGTGTTTCAAAGCAGTATTTAACACAATTCTAAAAAAGTATTACTTGTGTTTTTTTTGTTCATTTTTGTTTTGTTTTTTTCAGTGTGCAAGATTCCAATATCATGCTGTGACAAGCAGTTGTCACAGTGTGGTGACAACTAAACTTCACAATGTGCCATTGCCACTTTTGTACTGAAATCAGTTAAAGTAAAAAAAAGTAATAAAGTAAAAGTAAAAAAAGAAATAAAGTAAAAGTAAATTAGAAAAAATTAATAAGTTGAATTTAGTTAATTAAAAATAAATAGCAGTTTACTAAAATAAAGAATATATAAATGAATACACAATAAGATATACCATAAACACCGGCGTATGAGCCGCACTTGGAGATAAGCTGCACCCCAAGTTTGCGAACTCAAAGTTTGGAAAAAAAATTTGGAAAGAAATTAAAAAAAATTGTGGAGTCTTAAGAAAGATGTCAGTTATGTACATTTATTATTTCGTCTCAAAGTTTCTATTTAAACAGAATTGAACGGGCCAACCTGTACATTAGCTAACATTTAAACAGAGAATACTAAAACTCTTACCTATAATTTTAGCTCTGTAATGGTATGAAAATCCGACCTAGACATAAATTTGATCTTTCTCTAGTATTTTTGATCCATTATTTTTCAGTATGTCGACCATTTCTCAATATAATTTACATAGAACAACATGAATGCTTCAGTTTTGGTTTGTTCATTCGTAGCTTAGTAACCAGGCAATTGATCAGAAGTTGGGATTACTGGGAACGCAGTTTACCACGCATATTTTCGCTCGCTCCTTGAGGGATTGATTTCTGTGGAAGTGAACAGCCACAGCGGCAATGTAAACAACTTTCTGGTGGAAAGAGATTCCCTGCCGAGTGACATTCAGCTGTTCAAGAAAGGCAACGTTAAACCGGTTAATATGAACAAAACGGGTCTTTTAGCCATAAGAGCCACCAAACTCGCAAAAGCAAATGTACTGTGCTATAGTCTTGTGGAGTTCTTATCATTTTGCTTCACAGGTGTATTGAGATTGTAAAATTATTGCAGAAAAGTGTAATTTATGCAAATTTATGGCATGGTCTTCAGATGTTCTCACAGATAAGCCGCATCCCCGATTTGATACGAAAATTTTGAGCAAAAAGGTGCGGCTTATATGCCGGTGTTTACGGTACTCTAAACTATTTTTTATACCTCAATAAAATTGCATTTTAATTAACTGATTTGTTTCTTATATTTACTCTATAAGTAGGAGGTGTGGAAGCCTTGTGGTTAGTGTGCTGGTCTATGGATCGAATGGTCCAGGCTCAAGACCTGCCCAGGGACATTGTATTGTGTTCTTGGGCAAAGATACTTTACTTTCACAGAGCCTTTCTTTACCCAGGGGTATAAATGGGTACTGGCAAATTCAATGCTGGAAATAACCCTGCAAAGGACTACCTTTCCATCCAGGAGGAAAAGAAATATCCCTAATCATTTCATGCCATTGAAACCAAGACAAGCTTCAGCCTAATATGCCATTACGTTCATATCGATATTCCACTTTTTGTTAGTTGTCATAATCTAAAATTGCAGACCATCGTGATAATTAAATTCCCTAATCATCTCATGCCATTGAAACCAAGACAAGCTTCAGCCTGATATGCCATTAGGTTCATATCCATATTCCATTTTTTGTTAGTTGTCATAATCGAAAATTGCAGACCATCATGATAATTAAATGTGAAAGATGTAACTAGATTACTACAGGGCTGCATATAAATAAACAATAGTCTCCATTTGGCACAAAAATATGCTAGGATACTTGTCCGCGGACATTATCTGTTCCAAGAAGCAACCCGTTTTCCGAGAGCGTAGCTAGAACTGTGAGCTTCAAGGAACAGATAATGTCCAAGGACAAATATCCTAGCATATTTTCACCCCAAATGGAGACTAGTGTGTTTATTACCCTTCAAATCTTTTACGCAATGTGCACAGTTTTGAAAATTGGGGTATGTTCTCGGATATCACCCAGTGTTAGTCGGGGGATATTCGGTCACGTGACATGTTTAGACCAATTGCACGCGAACGAAAAGATTTGATGGCCCAAAACCTTGATCGAGATAGCTATACATGTACCACGATATTTTAAAAATCAAAGGATTGCTATGACGAAGTTTATTACCCCCAGAGCCCGCAAACTTTCTGGTCTGCGTCAGTTTTAATTTCTGAGCATGCCTAGAGTACTTGTTTTGTATTTTTTAATCAGGGCCCGGTTGTTCAAAGGCTGGATAACGCTATCCACCGGATAAATTGCTATCCAGTGGATAAGTATTGACAAAACAAACCACGCTATCCACTGGATAGTGATTTATCCGGCGGATAGCGTTATCCA
>JAHPZR010000340.1:40000-44213 GCA_019787425.1 Platygyra sinensis | reverse complement strand
CTTAAAAGAAAACCCACACACGCACTGGTCGATACTCACGAAAAATGTTTTAAGAAACCAATCTCTGACAAATGTTGCGTTAAAAATATTTTAATGAGATCATTTAGACCTAAGCTTGATTTAACATAAGCTTAAACGTAACGAAATGCTAACAAGATTATAAACTAACTTGCACTCGTGAGTTAGCCTGTTTTTACCACTTGGCGATTTCGAAGATCCTACTCTATTTTATGAGATGTAAACAAACTGAGAAATTAAGAGGGAATGTCCACTAGGACCGAGCCAGTCGTGGCACATGATGAAAAATCAAAATTTTTCATATTCTTCCCAGAGATAGCCTATGGTAAGCCTAGAAACGTGATGTGATTTTTTTCTTGAAATATTTTTTTAAACCCGCGAAATAATCAAAAATCCGTTGCGGTCCCACGTCTGGTCAAAAACACCCAAAATTCAGCCCTAATACCTTATCATAAACTTCGCTCTGTTTAATCCCCATCAAAATAACACTCCAGTTTGAGCCTGGAAATTTATGTTTGAGGAGTTTACAAGCCTTTTGAGGCCAATTATACTTCTGTTGGTTAATTTTCAAGGCGACGACGAGCCGCTTAAAATCACTAAAATTCACTTCCTAAAAATTCTTAATTATGCACACTTTTTCAATCGGCAAATTCGCTACCCGGTAAAACACTGAAACACCTAAGATTTTGACGTTTCGAAAGACGAAATGTCAGTGTAAAACCTGGTATAAAAATTATTTTCGGGCTTTACATCAGCTCTGAGTACTAACGCGCTCAAAATCGTGATAATCACAACACTAACCTGCTAGAAACAAGAACAATAGGCAAGTGTCTGGAATTCGATAATCAAAAGGAACCTGAAAATGTCTTCTTGTATTTGATTTCCTCGGTATTCGGACGTAACTATGGTAGAAAAGTCATGTTTAGCTCACCTTCTGTAATTACATTCAAATATTAGTGCTGGCGTGTTCAGTATCCTACACGATAACCATTGCGATGAGTGGAGTTCGACAAAGTACATCCTCCTTACTGACATTCAATCAATGCCTCCAAGATAATCCACCTCATTCCTAACCTCATTGCTAGCCTTTGTTCTTAAACAACAATCCATAAAAGTAGTGAAGCCTGGAAGCGTTAGTCGCTTGCTTGCTAAAACGAAATACTCACGTGCTGTTCCAATCCTCGCGCATGTCGGATACTGAAATGGTAAACAGTAGACCTAATTTTGTCTGTCACGCAATAGTCACTTGAAAGAATTTTCTCACGCATTGCCTGCGCATTGCCAAAAACTGTTACAAGAATAATAAATAGAAGATTCAATGAGACGTTCAAAGCAAAAAAAAAATATTTTAAAGCCAAAAGGATCTAAACGTGACCCGTAAAATATGGCGAGGAAATTTCCAGGCAGAGAAACGGTGCATTTATGTGTTCTGGGCTCGGGACAGGGGTGGGGATTACTCCGCTATATGGGCTATCAGAGGTATGGGCGGCCCCAAAGGGTATGGCTTTTGGGCTGTTTATGTCTGAAAAAGGTGTAAATTTTATACAAATTGTACTGAAATAGGGTGTGTTTTTCACCCTGGCTTGGCATTGGGCATTTTGTTTACAATCATGACTCAATCAGTTTAAGGCCAGGGTCAGGAATTTAATGTAGAAATATGGTTGGACTGGTATATTTTATTTTACCAAGCTGAACTTTTCCCTGATTATAAAACTCGGCGTCCTGCCTTGCCGTAACATATTATTTTGACCATGTGGCATGTCACGTGATAATTTTGTTAAAATTTGGTAAATCGGCGAATTGGTGGCGATTTTCAGTCTCAGTTGATCAATAAATGAGCGTTTCGATGCAAATTGAAATTATCTACCTTGCTGCGTCTGGAATGATCTTCCTTGGTTCGATTTTAGAAGATATAAATGATCAAAAGTCGAATTTTGTTGAAAAAGACGACCTTGTACTCTATAATTTTTTTTGTGTGAAAAGAGGGACTGTCATTCCAAACGTGAGAGGATGGAAATAATTGACCTGCATCTAAACGGCGTTTTTGCAGGATGATATTACTAAAACCGGCCACCAATTTCTCAAATAATGGCTTTTTTGCGCTTAACGTCCCGTGGCATGTCACGTGACCCCTCAGAAGTACTAATTCTACTTTAAAATGTTCAGGACGTTGCTAAAAATGTAAAACTGGACGTGCTGATTAGAATTCGACAAAAAAGGTTACAGGAGTCATTCTTGAGATACAAACTCATAAATCTGAAATGAAGGATGTTTGAAATGGGTTATTCTTTTGTAATAGTAATCGTTTCCGTCACAAACTTGCTCACCAATGTTTGGGCATTTGTTTGATACAATTATTGTAGCATCGATGGGAGGCGGGTGGCCACATGCCGGATCGAGCGGTCTGGGTTTGAGCCCTGGCCTGGGGCCGCCTTGCGTTGTGTTCTTGGGTAGGTCATTTTACTCTCACAGTGCCTCTCTCTCCACCCAGGTGTATAAATGGGTACCGGCAAACTTCATGCTGGGGGTAACCCTGCGATGGCCTGGCATCCAATCCAGAGGGGAGTAGAAATAAGGGTGGTAAAGGGTGTTTTCTTGACTCGTGATCGGCCCTTTTTTTTCCCCGTGAAATGTGCAATGGCTATTTTTTTCCTCGTAAATCGTGAAGCGTGATTTTGCAAAATTATTTTCCGTGAAACGAGAAATAAATGTTTAATTCGCCGTGAACCGTGATTTTCATTACGTCTTTGTTTTTCGTGAATTATGAAAGGACCGTTTTATTTTCCGTGAAACGTGATCTAGATCCCCCCCCCCCCCCTCCCTTTACCACCCTCAGAAATATCCCCAGTCGCTTCATGCTACAGAAACGGGGATAAACTCCGGCCTGATGAGCCACTAGGCTCGTATTCAGACTGAACTCTACTTTACAACTAGAAAGTAATCTTTATCCATCAAAAGAGAAATTCTGGAAAATGTGCGAAACGTTATGAGCTGCTGCGTACATCAGTACAATGCGAAAACAAGAACCATGCCTCTGTGGGATTCATCTCGTCATAGAGATAAAATATTCTCAAAAAGCTGAAAGACAAAATTCACGTTATGAAATGCTTCTTCTTTTAAATATGATTTTTTGCAATGAAACGACGTAAATGGATAAACATTTTTTAGGTTTTTTGTACACTCAGTACGTGACAATTTGATCAGTTTTATCACTTCTCGCGTGGCGCGTGACACAAAGCACGTAATCGATCGGCTTTACACCGCTACAGTTAAAAAAATAAGGCTATCTTCTGAGAGAAATGCATGAGTAGTTTAAGCGTATGGATTACATCACATCAGTCTTTTTTTTCTGTTTGAAATCATTGCATGAAAGGTTTTTTGCAGAACTCCGACACTGAAACGTAAGACCACAAAATAACGTAAAAGAATGGCTGTATGGAAATATAAACAAACAATTTCTAGCACAAGTGCGATATGCATTGAAAAACTAACGACTGCAATGGAAAATGAACTTGTTTAAAACAAATAAGCACCAGTTTTGTTTTCCTTGTTAAAATCATTGAAGAGGAAACTTCTGTGCACATAATGTTGCAGATGGGATAAAAATTAAACGTTACTGCAGCTGTGTAGGCGCTAGTCCATTGTCACAGTTTGACTATGATTGAATTGCGCGATATCTTTTCGTTAGACAGCCCCGCTAAACAACAAGTTCTTTTCTTTAGACAACCTTTCAAATAAAAATTGTTTGCTTTGAACGTCTTATTAAATTTTTGGCAATGCGTGACAAAATCCCATCAATTGACCATTACGTGACATAGAAATGAAGTCGACATCAAACGCCATATTTACATTTCGACAAGAACAGAACACAAGCTTTTCTCTTTACAAGCAAGGGACTGACGCTAGAAGGCTTCACTTCTTTTATGGATTGCTGTTTTAGAATGAGGGACAGAAATGTGCTGGATTTTCTCGGATTTATTGGTTGAATGTCAATGAGAAAATGATGTACTTCCCCGAACACCACGCGCCGCAATGATTATCGTGCGTGTAGGATTCTGATTATGCCAGTACTTAACCTTTGAATGTAATGTCCCACAGGAGGTAAGCTTAAAGATCACTTTTCTGCCATAGTTTAAGTCCAAATACCGAGGAAATCAAATACAAGAAGACATTTTCAGTTTCCTTTTGATTATCG